>QANX01002103.1:0-10111 GCA_003254975.1 Ochetophila trinervis | reverse complement strand
AAAAAAAAAAAAAAAAAAAAGAAAGAAAAACTGCACAGCAAAAGTCAAAAACCCTGTAGATGTAATGGAAGAAGAGTAGGGGAGGACGGTTGGACAAAATAAATAAATCTGTCCAATGACAGACCACCGTCATTTACTCCATGCAAGCGTGACAGTTGGGTAACTTATTTGAACCTCCATTTCCAATATCATTAAAGAAATACAAAGACCTTAAATATGAGACAGAAAAAAAGACCACAAAAGACCTTTCACAAGGAGAACACACTTACAGAGAGACACTTACTCACTTTGGTTTTGCACTCTGTAATTATCTCTGATAAAAATGAAGAGGGATATGTATGAGTTCCTCTTGTTTCTGCTGGTGATACTCTCATATCCATGTCTGTTTGATTTCCATTCTCTGCAGCCCATCAATTCCTCTTCCAATATTACTTTCTCTAATTTCCTGCCTCACCAATGCTCTCTTTTACTCCAACTTAAAAGTGAGTTTCCAATCATTGAATCTCGTTATCCAAAGATGAAATCTTGGAAGGCTGGCAGTGACTGCTGTTTAAGGTGGGATGGCGTCTCATGCGACATGGCAACTGGCGATGTAATAAGCCTCGACCTCAGCCTGAGTTGGCTTCGCGGGCCTCTGCTTTCTGACAGCAGCCTTTTCAGATTGCTTCATCTTCGAAAGCTCAACCTGGCCTTCAACGACTTCGATTGCCCGATTCCCTCGGAGTTTGGCCAGCTTTCCAGGTTAACACATCTCAACCTCTCTCATTCTCTGTTTTCTGGGCATATTCCAATATCTCAAATTTCAAGGCTCAAAGATTTGATTTCACTTGATCTTTCTTTCAATCTGTTGTATCTAAGAAGAGCAGAGCTAGGAAGGCTTACCCAAAACTTGACCGATTTAAGGCAACTTCACCTTGATTCGGCCAATCTTTCTTCAGCTGTACCTATTCACTTGGCAAATTTATCTTCCTTGACGCATCTCTCTTTTCATGGTTGCAATTTGCATGGCGAGTTTCCAAATAATATCTTCCATTTGCCCAACATACAGTTCATCAGTTTTTCATGGAACCTAAAACTGAGCGGTTCTCTTCCACAATTTAGTTCTGGCAGCATGCTCAAGTCATTGGATCTTTCTGATACCGATTTCTCAGGAAAACTACCAGATTCGATTGGCAACCTTAAATCCTTGAATTTTTTGAACCTCTGTTATTCTGGTTTTTCCGGGATCGTTCCTTCTTCGCTTTCGAATCTTAGTCAACTTAGACTTCTTGACCTTCAAGCTAATGGGTTTATCGGTCAAATTCCATCTTCAGTTGGAAACCTCACACAATTGGAAGAATTGACCATTTCAGGAAATGATTTCAGTGGCGAACTCCCAAAATCACTCCCACACTGTATCAAATACATTGATCTTTCATCAAATCAACTGTCAGGTTCAATTCCGTCCACTGTTGCTAACTTGACGTTCCTTTCCACCCTTGATCTGTCATATAATTCATTCAGTGGCAAACTCACAGCATCACTCCCACACCGTATCAAATACATTGATCTGTCATATAATTCATTCACCGGAGCCATTCCTGGTTCTCTGTTTAAAATGCCTTCTTTGACAACATTATATTTATACCACAATCAGTTTACAGGCTATCTCAACATCCAGAACGTCTCTAACATTTCATCCCGATTAGAATATCTTATATTAAGTGGAAACAATTTAACTGGACAAATTCCAAGTTCACTATCCAAATTCACCATGCTTGATTCTGTTGACCTAGCTTCAAATGACTTAAGTGGCAGACTCGATTTTGGGATCTTCTTAAAGTTAAGTTCCCTTTCAAGTCTTGATCTTTCAAATAACAGAGGCTTATTTATAACAAATTTAAGTATGAAATCCACTCTCTCCAATAAATTCGAGAAAGTTTATTTATCCTCGTGCAACATTAGAGAATTTCCAGAATTCTTGAAAACCCAAGATCAGTTGTTGACATTAGATCTTTCCAACAACAATATCAGTGACGTAATACCCAAATGGTTATGGCTTGGTACAGAGACCTTGCAAGAGTTGAATCTTTCTCACAACTTCATTAGCGGTTGGGAAGAAGCCCCGTCAATTCTTCCATGGAAGATAATGGGTTCCCTAGACCTGCATTCCAACATGTTGCATGGCTCACTGTTTGTTCCACCAATGTCCACATATTACTTTTCCATCTCAGAAAATAGATTGGCTGGAAGAATTGATCCGCTGTTCTGTAAATTGGGGGATCTTCAATATATTGATCTGTCAAGTAACAAGTTGAGCGGTACTATTCCTCAATGTTTGGGTGGCTCTTCCTTAAAGGTTCTAAATCTAAGAAGAAACAACTTGAGCGGCAATATGCCGAGGACATGCGGGGATAGAAACCAATTGCAAACATTGGACTTGAGCTACCTTTACCACCTTTACCACCTTCTCATGGCAGTGAGATATCAGATGATTCGATATTATTTTATTTTGGTTGGGAAGCTGTTGCGATAGGATATGGATGCGGATTCATTATTGGCTTGATGATCGAATATATCGTCACGTCGAGGTGCCCATATTTGGTGTTCAAGATTTTTCGTGTCATCCCACCGAGGAGACTAAGATGAGCAAATTAATTTCTGAAAGCACTTCAAGGATATAACTTGGAGTCCTTTGGCTAAAGTAAGTGATATAAATTTGAATATGAATACATTTATTCCTATTTGATGAAAATTTGACAAATTTATTCCTATGTGATGTAAATTTTTATATAACTTGTTTTGGCTTAGATTATTGATGCAGTGAAGAATGAAAGAAGCCTAGAGCTTGAAGATAGTACCAGTTACAAGTTACCCTTACTCAATAATTTGTGTTTTGCTTGTTTAATAAGTAATAGTCAGTTTTATTTTTGTCATGCCTTTTATTTTCTTTAAGCTTCCCATAAGAAACATCTTCTTCTTTTTCTTCTCAAAGAAAGCAAGACTTTTGTTGCTGCCGTTTCTTTTTTTTCTGAAAGCTTGTAAGTTGTTATATTAATAAAATAGAGTCTTCCAAATCAATTATGATAGTAAAGCGTCTAAACTGTCATCTTAGTAACACAAATAAAAAGTAAACTAAAAAGCAAAACAAATTAGCTAACCTAGCAAAATAACAAATAAATTAAATAATTCTAAATTACCTCCCCACACTTGAATCACATTGTCCCTAATGTGCATAAAATAAATAAAATATATAAAGAGAAAAGTAATACTCCACTGAAAAAGTGCAGTCCACATCATGCACAGGGACAAGCCAAACTACTGGTGTGATTGGATTTTTTTTTCTTCGCAACCCAACAGGCAGAGCCTGCCAGACCCCTTCCCAGGCACCTGGTGGTGCGATTCCCTTTTTTTTTTTTTAAGAACACTTTTGAATTCCTCAAGTAATGGACTCGCCATCTAATATTGTAAATGTCTTCACTTCTCCATCAAATTCTAAAGTCAGTGCTCTTTCATAAACATCAATTTTTTGCTCGAGCAGTCTTAAAAAACAGTCTACCTAAAATGATTGGTGTTGGATTTAGAGATACATCATCCGCCATGTCCAAAACATAGAAATCCGCAGGAAAAACCATCCCATTAACCTGCACCAAAACATCTTCAACTACCCCCTATCGGGTAGGCATTAGACCTATCTGCTAACTGTATAATAACTCTTCTATCTTTTAGAAAGCCCAATTGTAAAGAATCATACATTGATGTAGGCATCACATTAATGGAAGCTCCGAAATCTAGCATGGCACGTTCAATTTTAGAATTTCCAATCACACATGGTATAGTAAACGTACCTGGATCTTTACATTTTGGAGGTACCTTCCTTTGTAAAATTGCAAACACGTTCTCACCTACACTTACCATTTCATTCCCTCTCAACTTTTTCTTCTTGGTGCATAATTTTTTAAGGAACTTTGCATATCGAGGTATTTGTCTAATTGCATCAATCAGTGGAATATTGATTTCAACCTTTCGAAAGGTTTCCAAAATCTTCTTCTCGTGCTCCTCTTTCTTGTTCTTGCTCAACCTGCTAGGAAAAGGAGCCACCAATTGTTTATTAGAAGAGACAATAGGAGATTTAAGATTTACCTTTTCATTCTCTTCTTCCACTTGATGCTTTTGTTTAGTTTCCAATTTGTCTTTCTTGGAGTTGTCAACTTCTTTCCCACTTCTTAACGTAATGGCTTTTGCTTCTTCCCGTGGGTTGATTGGTTGAGATGGTAGTTGCCCATATTGATTAGCTTGAAGCTTGCCCACAGCAGTTGCTATTTGGCTCATTTGATTCTCCAAATTCTGAAATCTCTTTGACGCATCATGTTGCCATTGTTGAGTGTTAGTGGCTAAAGCTTTCACTATATCCTCCAATGACATACCTGATTTAGGAGGTTCTGCAGGTGGTGGTCTTGCTTGGTACGGTTGTGGGTAGCGATTCTTTCTTGGGTTATTTCCATAACTCAAATTAGGATGATCCTTCCATCCAAGATTGTAATTGTTAGAAAAAGGATCATATTTGTGTTGTGGATATCCCATAAATCCACCAACTGCATTTGCTTGCTGAATGGTCTCATCTTCTTGTAGAGTTGGGCATGAATCTGTAGCATGACCCCCAACAAAGCAAATTCCACAAACCTTAGCAGCTTGAGCATTCCCTACAGCCAACTGTCGAACTAAAGAGGTTAAGTCAGAAATCTGGCGCTCAAGGTTGGATGTACTTACCTCATAAATTTTTTTAGCTGGAGGGTTGGATCGAGAGCCAAACTGCTGTGAATTAGCAGCCATAGTAGAGATGAGATGTATGGCTTCTTTTGGAGTCTTTTCAACTAAAGCACCTCCACTTGATGCATCCACCATACTCCTTTCCATGGGTAACATGCCTTCATAAAAATATAGGATAAGGAGTTGCTCGCTAATCTGATGGTGAGGGCAACTAGCACACAATTGTTTAAATCGCTCCCAATACTTATATAGCGATTCACCATCATGTTGTCGGATGCCACAAATCTCTTTCCTTATATTGGCAGCTCTTGAAGAAGGAAAATACTTCTCTAAAAATAACCGCTTCATCTCATTCCAAGAATTGATAGAACCGGAAGGAAGGTAGTATAGCCAATCTTTAGCTGCATCTTTAAGTGAGAAGGAAAAAGCTCGCAACTTAATTTGTTCTTCAGTTACACCATGCGGCTTCATCCCTGAGCACACTACATGAAACTCCTTCAAATGTTTATGAGGATTTTCACCTGCAAGACCAAAGAAAGTTGGGAGTAAGTGTATTAATCCAGACTTTAATTCAAATGAAGCTTGCACTTTAGGAAATTCAATGCAAAGAGGCTGAGAATTTAAATTTGGAGAAGCGAACTCCTTTAAAGTTTGAGGTCTATTGTTGTTAGCATGGGCTGCCATCTCCTCAAATATAGAATCATTGTCTAAGCTCAGATCTCCTTCTTTTGATAGTCTAGTCATGCACCTGAAATAACAAAATCTCAAAGCAAACTAACATTAAAATTAGAATAGAAAGAAATTGACGCACAATCCCCGGCAACTGCGCCAAAATTTAATGTGTGTCGTAAACACCAAAATTAATTACTAAATTTAAACACTACGTAGTAGCGGCAAGTTCAGGTCGATTCCACAGAGACTGATAATCAAACTTGATCTATTCCAATTAAAGCAAAATTAAAAAGACAAAAGGGGGATTTTATGTTGGCAAATTCAAATATTAAAGAAAGCAATTTAAAATTATTGGAAATAACAATTAGAGAAAACCTTGGGTCAGAGTATCTTCAATTACTAAAGAAAAGGTGATCACAGACATAAATATATTCTCAATAATCATTCAATGATTGGTTAAATAAAATAGCACGGCCAATTTTATTCTAAATCACAAGCAATTAATTAGTTCAGATAAGATTATAAACTAATCCTAATTCTAAAATACCTAGAATCAACGTGATCTAAATCAAGTCAGAAAAGTATTAAGAACAAGATCACCCAACAATAAACAAGTTATACAAACGTTGTAAAACTTTAATCTATCTTGTGTTCTCCTAAGAAATTAACAAAAGCTTAGCATGCAATTATTAAAATCAAAGTGCTACTAAACATAGAACATTCAATACGATTGAATTCCTAATTAGCAAATACTCAATCCACAAATAATTATAACGGATCCAAATTATAATCAAAAGAGAATTGAATAATAAACAAATAAATTGGAAGAACACAAATTGAATAATTAAATTTGAATTAAAACTTATAAACCAAGTCTTACACCTTGTACTTTAGTAATGAATAATACTCCTACCCAAGAGAGAGATTTAGCTACTCATAATTGTTAGAAATCTCAATTTTTTGTTGTTTTTTTCTCTAAAAACGGCTATCCCCTTTACAACAATGATAAAACATATTTATAGTAAAACCTAGGGCTAAAAAGCCACAAAAACGCACATAAATGGCTGATTTCTAGCCCAACCAGGCGCCTGGTGCTTGCTGCCAACTGATGCCAAAAACTGCTTAATTACGGTTTTGCCACTGTTTCTTCAATTTTCTGTTTAATTACGATTTTGCCACTGTTTTTTCATTTTTCATCTCTTTAAGCTCAAATCCACCTAAAATATAGAAAAATACAAATTAATCCATTTTAAGTGAATAAAACATGCTCACATCAAGTATTAAGGTACATAAAATATATATAAATTGCATCCCATCAGTAAGCAATCTTATAAGCAAAACCTAAATCTTTTAACATATTATAATTTGCATTTCTTTTATTATTATTGTTAAACCGTTTCAATATTGGCAAGCATGCTAGTCATAAGGAAACCTAAACGATCTTCAAAACTTGGAGATCCAAATATGAGTTGAGAGTAACATATACATTGAAGATGAATCAGGTACATAGTTCACCACTCGTACTACTAACAATGCTTGGATCACTTGGTCCCTATGCATCTGATAAAATTTACATCTTTTGCTTCCCTTTTTGTTGAGAATTTGGAAAATCATTAGGGATCAATTATGAGAAGCTCTTTCTGGTGTTCAACTTACTAAATGTGAAGAAAAAAATAGAGCTTCATGCTGGTTGGACATCTTTGAAGCTCAGATCATTTGGACAATCTTGGTATATAATTATTCATACAGCTTTCTTTTTGTTTCTGTTTGCAAAATGAATATAATATATATGCCCTTTGGCAATGCCAAAAACAGAGTGGCATATGATAAACCTCATTTTGTTAGCTCATGGAGTAGAAGCTTTTCAAGCATTTTGATTTTAGTTTGGTTTTTTTTTGGGTAAAGAAGATTCATTCTTGCATATTTACAGAACAAAAAAAAAAAAAAAAAAAAAAAAGAGGCACTATTTTGATTCTTGTATTCTGTTCATTCAATACTTCTTTACACTAATTCTGTGAAATCTTAATTTTTTTTGCTTTTACAGACAATCGAGATCAAAAGGACTGTATATTGAATCATTGCAAAGAAGTCAAAGCCAAATTAACGATCCATGAAGTTGGCTTGCTACGATGTTGCTCTTAGAACTCTACGGGTATATAAAATTCAATTATCAATCCATTTCTTGCTTCTTAAAACAGAGCCACTCTGTTTTAGTTTTGTCAGTGCATAGTCATTTTCAAGCTGAGACTGCAATATTCTCATAACCCAAAGAAGCTAAGGACTGATAAATCCTAGTTTGTATCCATGTTCCTCTTCTCATATCAAATGAAAGTTTTGCATATATTTTAATTGCTGCAGAGTTCAACTGTTTGGAAGAAACTAAATGAGCTGAAAGCAGTGCATTAAAGAGAAATTTTAGTCAACAAAATGTTAAAGTTTTGCTATTTATGTTAGAGAAGAAAACAATTAAAAACACAACTGGGCAATCATTGTTTTAATCCCAGAAGCAGAGAGGTATCAATCCACACCTAGCAATACAGACAAACAGAATTATTATATTTTATGCAACAATTGAGGAATTGGTGTACCATTGTCAGACTTCCAACTTAGCCTCCAGTCATCTGCATTGATTCAGTTGTTAGTTAAATAGATGGCCAATGACTGTAACACAGCTGTGAGAGTCTTCTAAGTTTGTTAAGAGTGTTAAATGAGTGTTAGCTAGAGTGATATAGTTTTATAATTTGTATAAATAATTATTACAATTCTGAAAACAGTGTTATAGCATTCTAATTCAGTATTTTCTTGCTTTCTCTTTTCCTTAGGTTCTTCTATCCAAACTTTATATAATGCAAGATCTGGTTCACTAACAATAGAGAGTTTACGCTCTCATGATCTTGATCTAGAAACAAAACTTGAACTAGACGATAGTGCAAGCCAATGGCAGAATCACTTATCTTTGGGGTTGCTGAGAGGATCATTGTGAGGTTAGCTTCTTCAGCTGTGCAAGAAACTGGATTGCTTTGGGGGTGTAAACAAGAAGCTATTTAGGACTTGAAGACACCATTTTATCTATCAAAGCTGCACTTGACGACCCTGATGAAGCTGATGGCTAGGCTTGGCTTACTAGGCTTGAAGATGTAGTTTATGAAGCTGATGACTTTGCTTGATGAATTCTCAGCTGAAGCTTTAAGACAGCAAATTCTTAATAGTACTGGAAGTGAAACTACCAAAATGATCATGCTGCATGTATGCAATTTCTTCTTCCTGACACCAACCCAATATGCCTTTTAAGCACAAGATGGGTCACAAAATGAAAGCTATTAAGGAGAAACCTAGATGATATTACAGTTGATAGATGTTTCCATTTGGAGGTTAGAAGTGGTTATTGAGAGGGACGATGATAGAATGAGGATCCTAGAATGTTTGTTGCCCAAGGAAACTGATGAGAATGTTTTGTTTATTCCCATAGTGGATAGTGGAGGATTACACTTGCTTGGCTTTTGTTTAATGGTGAGGAGGTACAAAAACATTTTGGTCGATAAAAATGTGGATTTGTGTACTAGTGTTGAAAGGTGGCAATTTTGCCACATATAAGATGAATGTTGTCGATTTGGGCTGAGATAATGTATGAGACAACAGTGTCTGACATCAGCAATGGCAAGACTAGCAAAGTGTCCGACAGAAGCATGTCAGTAAGAGCACGCAAACAGATCTGAGCACAGCCTCTCTCATATATGCCGAGTCGAGCCAACCGAGTCAAGCAAAGTGTTCACATAATTACAAGACAAACCATGAAATTCTAAGACAAGCCACACTAAATATGAGAGCCAATATACGGAAGTTCGAGCAAACTCAAACTCAGTCAAGATGAGCCTAGACACCTCTTCTCTCATATTGCATAGACAAGCATGCAAATTTTCTATACTAATCAATTATGAAGAATTGTCATGCCATTCACTCTGTTATATTGAGCTGAATACATCCAAGGTGAGATGCTCTTGTAAGGACGAGCATTCTGCCAAAGCCTAACGCTCGGACTCAGCCATGTCAGAGTGTACTAGGTTTGTTTAAATTGTTTAACTAAGAAAATCATCAAAGAAGGAACTTAAGCTCAACATATAAAACTAGATACCTACTTTTATTCTTTTCGGTAAAGCAATATTGTGCAATAGTGGAGAACCCAAAAAAAAATTATTTAGAATGTCAAAATATCTTCCCATTTTAAGCTTAATGTTCACCACCGAAACCCAAAGAGAGGACTCACCTCTTGGGCTAATCCATAGCAAAATAAGTGGAAATCAGTATCTACTTGTACTTGATCATGTTTGGAATGAGAACTGTGAATTGTGGTTGAGCTAGAGAAATTTATTGTTAAATGGTGCAAAGGGAAATAGAATAGTTGTAACTACTTGTTACAAAGTGGTTGCAAAGAACTATGAGCAAAAGAAAACCATATTTTTTAGGTAATCTGAGTGAAGCTCAGTTTTGGTCCTTATTTAGAAAAAAATGTCTTTAGATGATGAACAAGATCCAACCAACTCCAATATTGTGGAAATTGGAAGGATGTTGTACCTAAAAAATGTCTTTATTGTTAAATTTCTATAAGGACATAGGAAGGATGTTGTACCTAAAAAATTCAGTATGGACAAGGAAGCAAAAATACTAGCCAAGCAAGTATAAGATCCTGAAA
>QANX01002096.1:109381-119545 GCA_003254975.1 Ochetophila trinervis | reverse complement strand
GGGGGGGGGGGGGGGGGGGGGGAAGTGGGTTGCTGACCACGTGCCTCGCACGTGGGGGTTAAAAATTGCAAAATTTTGCAATTCCCACTCCTGGCGGCTGACACATGTCCCTGTCAGGGACTGCTATAAACCCCGACTTCGGGGTTTATAGCAGGATTGATTATAATATATATATATGTATATTATATAATATATATGTATATATATATATATTTTATATTTATCAAATTATGTTTCAACCATAATTTGCTGTATTTGTAATAGGTGAATTATATGCTCGGGCATTTTTGAGAAATGGAGAACCTCATCCTGTGGAACCTGTAATTGATAGCAGCAGGTTGTTTATTTGTTCTCTCTGATAATGAAATTTCATCACTATCTGATTATTATGTTAAATGAGCATAAAGTTAATATTTGCTACAAATTAAGTTTATTCAGCCTTCGATACATAAAAGTTATTGCTATTATGACTTGGTATTAATATGGTTTTCTTTATGTTGTTTTGGTATCAGTAAAATTTCTAATTTGTTCTTTCTTTTGCAGATATTTTGTTCTTCGGGTAGAGGAAAATATTGGTGAGTTGTTATTCTTGCCTTTTGTTTCAACCTTTCTATCTCACTTGGAGATATTCTGTCATCCCTCTTAGTGTTGACCTAAAACTTCTATAATGAGAGATGAAATGTCATAAAACAAGACAAAAGAGCCTAGGCTTTTTACAACAGTTTAGTATCTCATGATGCGCACCAAAAGACTTGCACTCCTAGGCTTTCACTCATGAATATCTCCGTTTAAAGGGTTTTACATACATACGAACACATACATACATATGTATGTATGTGTTCGTATGTATGTAAAACCCTTTAAACGGAGATATTCATGAGTGAAAGGGGGCTTATAGTGATACTCTCTAATTCATAGAGGGATTTGGTTTTTGCGAATTCATTACACAAGAGTAGAATGATATGCTGTAGTCAGGTGAGAGACACTATAACGATGATAATTAATACAACAATGTAGAATGCACTTGTGTTGCAGGCTTGTAATTTAGTGGTAAATGACTAGAACCATTTATGACAGGTAGTTGGAACTTCGATGTTCTGTCTAAGAAGTATTTTAATTACAATAGTTTCAACATAATTGTTAACTAAAGCTCTACTCCTTAGATAGTATTTATAGGTTAGCAACTATGGTGCCTTTGTTGGTAATTAGGTGCCTACCTGATACAAAATGGAAGAGGGCCAAGAGGCATTTGACTTTCTTTGAACAAGGATGAAAAGCAAATGATAAGAAATCTTCAGTCAGTTTTGGGACATACAGGTATATAAAATGGTTTATTAGGCATGGGAGTACAGTACCTTTTTTAATAAATCAATTCTTCCACACATCCAAATGTGGTCAGATGCTACATAGTCACTTACTGGAGTCCAAATGTTTATTAAGGTGTGATACCTCAGCTCTTTGTCTTTTCATTTAGGTGTGTGTGATCTTTCTTGTGCGTTGTAGTTCTTGATTATAGAGAATATTTAGTGCCCAATTTGCTGTCCCAAATATTGCTGGTAGCCTTTGTTACATTGTATGTTTTTCCCATTTGAAGGGCGTAGCCATAATTTTAAATCTCCATTGTGTAGGTATGCCATTAGGTCTATCTCTGATAACAGTATTTATGCATTCAGCTTTTTCTTGTAAATTTATATCCATGCTTAATATGCAACAAAAATTAATTATCATCAATAGTTCTTAAATCAATTTTTCCTTTTAATAATTGTTTCAAGAATTACGATTAGATCCACCGTGTTTTTCCTATGTGTGGGCAGAAGCAAGGGGCTGGTTGTAACATAAAACAAAGGCTTAGCTTCCATGGTTGTACAATTGTAATATTCCATATAATATTAGATTACAACTATTTATTGGAAAGATTAGTTATCAATAATATATGTTTTAGGGTTGCTTGTATATGGGGGCTGACACAGCCAACCTACTCATCGATGTGATGTAGGATGATATAACCTTTTCTCCCAAAAGTTACAATTGATGAGAAGGACACAATCAATTCCTATCAACCACCCAAGATTAGTGCACTCTTCAGGCTTTGCCTATTTTGTCAAGCTCTCCTCTTTGGAGTAAATCCCACTAGATAATTGATAAACCTTAGACTTCTCTTGGAGCTTCCTTGGGAAAGACCAATTGAAGACCAAACACAGGCCCACCTCTTTTTCGACGATGCACCTGGATAATTTAAATGGGAATTCTAACACAAGAGATCTAGTTTTGATAACAACTGATGTAGGATGACACAACTGTTTCTTCCAAAAGTTGCAATTGATGAGAGGGGGCGCAATCCATTCCTATTAGTCACCTAGGATTAGGTCCAAGGCACACGCTTCGGGCTCTATCCGTTTAGTCAAGCCCATCTGCTTGATAATGGGCAAACCTTATAGACTTTTATTGGGCCCTTGGGAAAATATCGTTTTGGCACCCAACAAAGGCTCATCACTGTGTTAGATAGTGCTTCTACATCACAATGTCTTGGGCTACGCTCTTTCATTATCAAAGAAACTTGAGATAGGCTTGTATAACTATACCTAAAAAGAACATGGCCTTTTCAATAGCATATGACTCATTGGCTCATGAGCCGAGCTACATATATAAGGCATTTATTAATAAGTAGTTACGCCATGCATTTGAAGCAGCTAATCCTTGCAAGAGCTGGAAGATACCCAGTTAGCTTATATGAGGATGCCACTTGGCGAATATGATTTCTTGAGGTCATTATTAAAAGGATTAGTGTTATCTTCTTTTGAGAATAATTTGGTTCTTTTGGTTGCATATAGGCTTTCAGGTTTTGGCAAGACTAAATAAAATCTGCAGGCATTTGTAGGAACTTCGTATTCATGGTGGTCCATGGTTTTATACTGTGAATTATCTCTAGCTTGGCTGGGGGAGCTTTATATGGTGAATGATCTATAGATTGGTCATGCAGGTGGTCGTCTTCGTCATGCTTTCATTGGCATAGGATTTAGAGAAAGAACTGAAGCTTATGATTTCCAAGCAGCCCTACATGACCATATGAAGTATACTCCCTTCTCTTTTCCCTTCAATATGTTAGAAGTCTGTAGGAATTATATCAAATCAATGCGTGTATGCTAACACATTAACATTCTATTACACAAGCTGATTTACTTCATTAATTTGTTTCGAAGATATCTGAACAAAAAGAAAACTGCAGAAGAGATGGAACAGCAATTCCAGAAAACTTCCTCTGTTGATTATAGCTTAAAAGAAGGGGAAACTCTTGTACTACAATTAAAGAGCAATGTAATGCATTTGAATCTCCTTGTCAACTGTGTAATATGACTGATTTTACTTATTAGGATTATTCTGATTGAATTTCATTGAATTTGGTGCCAACAGATATGTGGTCAAAGCGTCAAGTCCAAGTTTTTTGAGCAGGGTTTGAACAATCCATCACCTGAGAACAAGGGTAATCTAAAAGAGCCAAAGATTTGTATCAAACCACCACCACCTCCCCCAGCTCCACTTTCACCTGTTAGTACAATTCAGAAGTCCCCATCAAAATCACCATCAAATTTCAATCTCGAGGGAAAGTTAGAGGCATTGGAAACAAGAAACGTTGACACGAAAGACACATATTCTTCTGAAAATCAAAGCACACAAGATGTACCAGATGATGATTTTGGGGATTTTCAAGCAGCTGGTTAATATGAATCTATGATTAGATTGGATATGTTCATGCTCAAATACCTGAATCTTTCTGTTTATTCTGTTAGGCTGGCATTTTGTGATGGTTTAGAACAAGAAAAAAAATTCCATTCATCTGGTGTATATCTGGTAAAAATATTACCTAATGTGAAGTTACTTTGTAGACAAGTGTTCCAAGCAAGAATTGCCTTTTGGTTTGTTTTGACAAGAAATGCGTAATCAAACTTCTTGCAAAGGCATGGGCAATAAAAAAAAAAAAAAAANGAAAAAAAAAAAAAAAAAAAAAAAAAAGATCCTATATAGTAAAGTTGCTTCTTGTATTGCACGCAGGTTTCCAAACTATGCTAGTTTCTATAACTTAATTTGTTGAATTGTTGTTGTTTCAATTGTTAATGCCACATTACAATCCCATCTAATGGAGGCTTTCATGAAGCTCAAGAAACTGTAAAAACAATAATTGAATTTTATACTGCTAATGTTCCCATAAATGCTCTGAAAATTGGATGCTCTTGAAGACAGATACATGAAATTGAATTTTATACTGCTACAGTTCGCATAAAAGCTCTAAAAATTGGATACTGGGAACTTGAAGACATATAACAGCACTTGGCCCACTTTGAGCCTTCTATGCATTAGGCTCTCAAATAGTCAAATAGTGATTTCTTTGATGTTCTTCCTTTCAATCTGTCTTAACTTCTATTGTCAAAACCGTACACAAACTTAATTACTAAAACACAAGGATCACTGGAATTCAAGCACAAAATGCATTATGGGTCTGTTTGGTGCGTTCTATTAGCTCCATATATAATATTAAGTTAATACGATTCAGTATTTTGTACTTGTCAACACGTAAAATGAAATGAATAAAATAATAGTGGGATCCACATTTAATACACCATAGAGTGTATAGCTAATGAGGGGGAAGGGGTGGGTTGGAGAGATATTACGATTTGTAGATTTTGCATTTTAAGAATTTTTGTACGCATGCTCATAGCTAGATAAAATAACTATTCATATTTACTATGTTACCAGCTTCAACCTAAAATATCAATTATACAATTTTTTTTTTCTTCTTCTTTCTCTTTCTTTTCTTTTCTTTTTATATGAGAAAAATGCATGATCTTTTTTCATGGGTCATGACTACTTCGTTCTCCATCTCTGTATGATCTTTTTTCATGAGTTATGACTACTTCGTTTTCTACTTTTATTGTTACTAGAGACTTAAATAAATGAAATCATCCTCCGATGAAATTGTAAAACTCAGCAAAATTTATTTTTTGGCTTAAATGCATTTTAGTACTTTCTCAAATTGAATTTGTTCACTTAGGGGTCTCTACAATTAATTTGTGCAATTGATACCCTCTAAATTGAAAAAAGTTATACATTTGTCCAATGTAGTTGAAATTGACAAAAAAAAGTTGTATATTTGTCTAATTTAGTTAAAATTGACAAATTCTATCAACTTAAAATTAATATATGATCCTCAAAATTATTTTTTTCATTTTTAATTTTACCAAAAACTTAAAATAAAAATTAAAAAAGAGAAAAAAAAAACTATAAATGAATTTTAAATTTTTTTTTCATGTTTTAAATTTTTTTTTTAATTTTTGGTACAAAAAAAAAGTAAAATAATAATTTTGAGGGTCATATGTTAATTTTAAATTGATAGAATTTGTCCATTTTAACTAAATTGGACAAATGTGCAACTTTTTGTTGCCAATTTCAACTACATTGGACAAATGTGCAATTTTTTTCAATTTAGAGGGTATCAATTGCACAAATTAATTGTAGAGACCCCTAAGTGAACAAATTCAATTTTAGAAGGTACTAAAATGCATTTAAACCTTATTTTTTTTCTGAATTTTTGTTGAGTTCACATTTTTACATAGATGATAATTTTGTTTATTTGTTTTAATTATTACATTTTTATTCAAGCTTTTGATAATAATGGAGATAGAAAAGGAAAAGTCATAACCTATGGATGAAGATTCTGTTGAAATTTAATAAATATATTATGAGATAATATACATAAATGCAGCGGATAAATTATCATCTCATTTAGATTTCATATTTTTTAATAGTACATATTAACATATCGTTTACCATAGTCTGCAATTGATTCTCAATTGTTATAGAGCCTACAAAACATGTTATAGAGACCACTATGAAACCTACATTCTCAACCCTTTGCTCTTTCTCATTGTGTTAAAAAAAATATGTATATCTAAAATAATGGCTTTCATCTCATATTTATATCCCACACAAAATAATAATATTAATAATAATATATATAAAAATAGAGATTATCAAAATTCTAATAGGGTTCTACTGGGAAAAAGACATCAGGTTCATTTGGTTTAATGAGCCCACCAAAGAATAAAGAGAGATTGATTTCAATTTGCCTCATTACTATAAATTAAACAATGTGTCTAATCTCATTATTGGAAACATCAAAGCTCAGTAAGTGAATCTACTTGATTATGCTCAGTCTGCATAATTATTCTAACAATATTCCACTTGGACGACATAATCATCAACTATAAACCAAGACTCACTTATGTCATAATCTCACTCACAAATGATCATTTCAGTTAGGCATATAGCATACCGACATGGTATAACAATACACATAACCTAGATCCTAAAGATTCAATATAAGTAAATCTCAAATAATAATCATCACAATTTTAACTATACATATAGTGTATCAACACGATACAACAATATACATAGTTCATAATAATTGTTGAATCAAATTAATCACTTATGTCAAAATTTATATTTTGCAAACCACATAATCATCATATATAACATGTCTTTGAATCATTTCAGACCCTTTTAAAAACACATCGTTCCCAAATACATATTCTGAACTCCACATTCTTCATCGATGGGTTCATCCTTATTGAATGAACATATTTTCATTACTAAAGCTTAATCTCTCTTGGTCCTTGACCAAGATCAGTGTCAACGTCATCTTCAATTAAATTCAACTTTGTTTAACTCAACAGTACTAGTGGTATGAGATTATAAATAATATATGGTACACTTAGACTCAATAAATGACCACCAATAGTCTTAAGATCCAATATCTTGATAAAAAAATTATAGATTTTATTAAACATTCACAACTTTATACACGAAAAAGTGAACTAGGCTTTTCATATGACTTTAGTTTATATGTTGAAATCCTCAAAACCTCACCCACAAAAAAATTCAAGCAAATATTTCCAACATACATCGCACAATATCCAAAAGTATGCGACCTCTCATCTCTAGCGTTATAAACTATGTGTTATTACCACATTCTTGCAAATACTTTTCAGATGGCCCAAAGTTTCTGTCAATCTCATCAAACATTATATAGTAATCATCATCTCTGTCTGACTTTATAACTTTTATCTTATATTATTCATTTGAAGCTCTAATTTAACCATCTCAAAATGGATGGAGCAAAAATTTCACAACCATCTGTACAAATTAAAAAAAAAAAATCTCCACATACCAATTTTCTTTTTTTAACTTCAGCAATAATATACATCTCTTTAACTCAGAATCAATAAAAATAAGCTAAATACCAAGACTAGTAATATACCATTTTATTACCAATCCTTCCATCTCATTTCCAAAATATATGACTCAAAAATTTACTTTACAGCAGAGAAGAATTATCCTTAATTATCGCATATTTGAAATTAATAATAATAGCAACTACAACATAAAACAATTCAAGTCTTTACAAAATACCACATGAAAATGTTTATCCAATTAAAATAGTTCGTTAATTCAAAAAATATTATTTTAATACCATAATGAAAACCTATACTCATTTATATTAAAAATCGAAGTCAACTAACCTCATCATCTGTATATAAGAACTTCGTTCAACTTCCATAAATATTGACATTCACTACAGATTGGTTGGTCTCTTCGAGCTTGTTTATTTCTTCATCAAAGCATTCTGCTTTGCCTCCTATTACCAATATCACGATTTTTTGTTCCAAAAATCATTCAATTTGCTGAGCATTGTAACTTGATTCGACTCCGAGTCAAAATATCCTCACATTACCAACTTTATTACACATAGAAGAGAAAATCAATATAGCGACAATGCTTACCATTTATGTCGAACTTGGTGAACCTTAACCAATTTTCATAAAAATTTATAAGCACTAACAACTTTAAGGACTCTTAACATGTATTCATTCATATAATGCTTCAATATCATCTGTAATAGTTGTTTAAATAATCTCAATCTTCACACAACTTTCTGGCCTTGCAGTGGTTTAAATTATAGGCTTCTTCGGTGGAATTATTACCAAAGCTTAATCTAGCTTTAACTTAAATCAAATTCAGCAGAGTCTTATATATCACAACAAACCTCATTAAACAATCATAGAAAATATAGGCAGAGTATTTATGGAATGCTCATAGTTGCTGAAAATGACAAATATCAATAACTTGCACATCTCAACAGGATCATGCATCAGCTCATTTCACAACCTCCAATATTATATATATATATTATTTTAAACAAAATAAATCGCTAGGGCTCTCTGAGCACAAAAGAAACTCATACACGGGTAAGAACAACTAATTAAACATCACAACTAAATGCATTGAACAAATTATCGACATGGTAAACAAAAACTTACAGTTCATAGCATTTAACTAACTTTCATCACCAATCTAAACATCCTACCAAGTAATTAAGCCACTGACATGATGACTTAAGTACCCGTATGGACCTTAGTATCAATTCATTTTTGAGAGAAAATACATTGACAATTTCATGATTTATGCAAGCTAAGTTTCACGACTGGCAAGTATTTAAAGATCTAGACCACTATGTCAAATTTATATAAACATTACTAGATTGACAATTTCATGATATAGACAAGTTAAGTTTTACGACAGACAAATACTAAACATCCTATACCACTATACAATTTTTTTTTAATTAAAATAATTTTTTTTAACAATTTAATGATATGGACAAAATAAGTTTCATAAAATAAGTATTAAATCTCATGACAATTTCATAGTTGAAACATGTCAAATCTTACAACAGGTAAGAATTTGATCATTGTTACTACAATGTCAAAATTTGACACAAAATCCAATCAAAGGCATGCAATTAAAATTACCTTTAAAAAATTAATTTTAATAAAATAAAATAAATATTGAGAAAAAATATTTTGCCCACTAAAAAAATAATTTCGTATGAAATATTGACAATTTCATAGTTTGGACATATCAAACTTTACGACAGATAAAAATTTAAACATTCCACACCATTATATCAGGCGGGTCGAGATTGACTAGGTTTGCAGACCTGCGAGCACTGCAAACATTCCAGAATTTTTTCACTCGTTTGGCCTCCATTTTTGTTGCCGTTTGCGAGATTTTGATCCTCATTAAATTTTCAAACTATCTGAAGTGTTAATTAGGCCGATTGCAGGAATACACATACCCAAGAGAAAAACCCTTGTTCGGCCATATTCAAAACCAAATTTTGATTTCTCAAGCATTCAAACTCAAAACAATCAATCAAAGCCATCAAACATGCTCAAGATCCATCATACAATAAAACCCAAACAACAATTTCAATTAAAACTTGAAATTCATGTCAGATCTGAAAGAGATATATATATATACATATACTCGGTAAAGCCCTAAATGTGGAACAACGAATTTAACAAATTCAAGATCAAACCATCACAATTTTATGCCATCAAACCATTGGGCCACCTTCAATTGACAAAATTTAATCTTCGTTTTGATTGAAAACACTGAGTTAGACAAACTCTGAAAATTTGACATGCACACATGAGCAAAAAATTGCTACAGCTTTCCAGAAGAAATTAAACCATTCAAATGGTTTCACAGTATTCAAAAAATTATATAGAAATAATACAAAGCCACTAATAATCAATATTATAGATTATTCTCTATATTCTAACAATAAACAAAACATACACAATAAATACCAATAGCAAAACATGGCTTTGAATTTCGAAAAAAATAAATAAATTTGTACGTAAGAAAAACAAAAATAAAACAGCTACAAATTATATATAAGACATATTGAACAAATATACGGCATATTGAATAATCATGAATTAGCTCTGATACTATTATTGAAATTTAATAAATATATTATAAGATAATATACATAAATGCAGCGGATAAATTATTATTTAATTTAGATCTCATGTTATTCAATAGCATGTATTAACATATTGTTTACCATAGTTTGCCATTGATTCTCAATTGTTATAGAGCCTACAAAACAATAACAAGTTATAGAGACCACTATGAAACCAACCCTCTCATTACGATAAAAAATAATACGTATATCTAAAACAATGACCTTCATTTCATATTTATATCCCACACAAAATAACAATATAAATAATAATAATAATAATATATATATATATA
>QANX01002096.1:0-109069 GCA_003254975.1 Ochetophila trinervis | reverse complement strand
TTTTTTTTTTTTTTTTTTTTTCTTTTTCAGCTTTGCTTTTCTATTCATTATCTTATTGCATAATATATTACTAAAATATTGTTAATTTTAATTTTTCAACATTAAATTTTGTATTAGTTATATTAATATCCTACAGTTTTAGATTTGTAATAAATATCACAAATAATAATAAAAAATTAATATATTGTGGATTATATAATTATTTTAAAAATTACACGAATAAAAACCATGAAATTTAAAAAAGTGGATTTTATGTATATCTTTTATTAAAATGTAATTATTTTTGGTTAAAATATAAACTTTATACAAATTAATAACATTATAAATTTGTTTACCTGTTTAAAAAAAAATAATACAACTAATACAATTTTACATTGAATACTGAATAATAACCATACATGTTAATACAATACAAACTAATATATTACAACAAATCAAATGTAGACTAAAAGCATGAGTCATTATCAAACTCTTTATGAATTCTTAGTTCATTTCAGATTTATGTTTGAGGAATTCGACAACATTCTTTTACTCCAAGCTAATGACAATTATAGTGGATATTATAGGTGTTGCTAAAAATCTCTTTTAGTTCTCATTTTTTTTTTTGTTTGTTAACTTTTCCTTTCAAATTTTCAAATTCCAATATTGAAATCATTAACCCTGCGTGTGGCCCCTTCGAATTAAATATTTAAGGTTTGTGATTATCATAGTACTAAGTTGCATTTCGTTAACTAATGGTCCGTTAGATAACAAATTCAGTTTTTATTTTTGATTTATAGTTTTTATTTGCGTTTATGGTTTATTATTTTTGTTTTTGATTTTTGGTTTTATGTTTTTGTTATAAAAAAAATGAAAAATAATAATCATTTTTTGTTCTTGTTATTTATGAAAAAAAAAAAACTTGTTTGATAACTATTTTTCGTTTTTTATTTTTTATTTTCATTAATTTTTTGTATTTATTTAAAAAATTTACAAATAAATTTATACAAATCCATATCCAATTAATGTCGAATACAAAATCTTGGTCATCTAGGGATTTCGGGTATTGGTGCCACCTAATGGTCCTACCTAGATAGCCATGGTGATATGAGGTCCAGATCCTTTATAAGTAGCTTGGGATCCCACTCTTGTTCGGGTAGTCTTTGGTTCCGGCCCTGTCTGAGAAATCCGTGGTCTCGGCCACATCCGGGCGGTTATATAATATGGCCCAAACTGGGCGGTCCTAGGTCATGGGTCTTAGCATCGACTGAGCAGTCCCGGATATCAGCCCTTATCGAGCGGTCTCAGGTTCCGTCTATGACTGGGTAGTCTAGAGTCTAGACTCTAATTAGGCAGTCCCGGCTTCGACCGGAAGGTCCGGAGTCCCAGCCATGTTTGAGCAATTCGTGGTCTTGGCCACGTTTGGACGGTCTTAGGTCACGGGTCTTGGCACCAACTAGGGGATCTTGGATACCGGCACCAATCGAGCGGTCCCGGGTCCATGCCTTGTCTTAGCAATCTGTGGCCTTGGCCACATCCAGGCCGCTCTGGGTTCTGGCCCAAACTGGGTAGTCCCGGGTCTCGGTTCCGATTGGGCAATCCTAGGTCCCAACCCTGTCCAAGCACTCTTGGTTTCTAGCCCCGACTAGGCATTCTTGAGCTCCGGCCCAGATCGAACAGTTCTAGGTTCCAACTCTGTTTGAGCAGTCTGTGTTCCCGACAACATCCAGACATTTCTATTTTTCTGGCTCTGTTCAAGCGATTTGGAGTTTTGGCCCCATCGGAGCGATTTTGTAATCTCATCTAAACTGGGTTGTTTTTGTTTTGAAGCTCTGACTGGGCATTCTATGGTCACGGCCTTATCAGGTTGGTCCATGGTCCTAGCCTATCTGGGCAGTCCGTGGTCCAGGTTCTAACCGGATGGTCTTGGGTACCAGACATGTCCGGGTGGTCATGGAATCTGGCCTCTTTCGGACGGTCCCGTGTTCCGTTCTCGTATTTGCAGTTTCAGATTCAAGCCTGGTTCGAACTGTCTTGTGTCTTGATGCCGCTGTCAAGGACACAAAAATAAAATGAAAAATGAAAATTGTAAAATGAAATTGAATTTCTTTTGTTTTTTTTGTTTTAAAAAAATTGAAAACGGTTGTTTTTAAATAAAAAATGAAAAATGATTATCAAATACATTTTTGTTTTTTAGTTTCAAAAAACTTAAAAACAAAATCAAAAACAAAAAATAAATGCAAAGGACACCTAAATAACTTCATGTCCAAAGCCAACTCTTTTATTACAATGGGTAATTAGTTTTGGAAAGCTACTACTTATATGATTAAAATTTCATTCTTCGCAGCTAATTATTTATTTAGTTTTATCTTTTTGAAAATAAATTATCATTTACATCAAATTTTAATACTGTCTTAACAAGTCAAAAAAATCTCTCTTCTGTCTAGATTTAAAAAAAAATTAAAAACAAAACATAACGGACAAGCTTATAGTGTCCACCCCCTAAGAACATATAGTCGGAAATTGAATCAATCTCCAACATTGTTCGACTAACAACACCTTTTAAATTCCTCCAAAGATCTAAATCTCTCTATCTCTTTTATTTTTATTTTTTTATTTTATATAATCAAATATCTAAATATCAAACTACTTTTTGGATGACATAATCTCTTCCAAATTATCCAAAAATTTTCTTTCTCATCTCCTGAATTTTACCACCAAAATTTAAATATTTATTTAGTTTGATTTGGTATTTTTTTTTTTATAAAATGATAAGAGTTTCATTGAAACCAAAAGAAAGGAACATAACACAGCCATCAAGCAGCTGTCCTGGCTCCATTAAAGAGAATAGTTCTCTTCTGTAGAGCTATACAGTTTGAAATATCTTGAGGTATAACTTCCTCAGTGATCAAGCCACAAAAATTGTTCTCAGTCGCCCATTTAGCACAAAGATGGGCAAGGCTGTTACAATATCTATTACACCAGGAGAACCTAATGAAATAAAAAAAATTATATAAATAGAAAACATATTTTAAGAAGGCCTCCGCTGTCCAATGCAAGTTCTGTGAGTTACCCTCATTTAGGCAAAGCACCACAGCCTTAGCATTAGATTGGCACAAGACACTCTTCCACCCGTTGTGAACACAAACCATCAGAGCTTGTCGAACTGCCCATAATTTAGCTATCATCGAATCTTGGGTATTGGCTTTAAATGAGTGGGCTTCTATAAGATTACCATTAACATTTCTAGCCACCATTGTGAGAAAGCTTCCATTCTTCCTTACCGAGCGCATCAACGTTGATTTTCAGCAACCCTCTCGGTGGAGGTGTCCATCCTCTTATCCTTCTCTCTCTCGTGATCAGCCCCTCATTATGCATGCCGCAACCAAGAGCTTGTTTACATTTCACAAATTTCTGCCTCGCCGAATTGATTGAATCCTCCAAGGAGATGTGAATCTCCTTAAAAAACACTTCATTCCTAGCCCACCAGATATGCTTAAGGATGATTACGCTGTAAAGAATGAGATCCTCATGGTTTTTTGTTGCATTTGGAAAATAAATTCTCTGGTTCCATATTTTTTCTAATAAGTTGTGAACCCCAATGATATGTGGATCCCCGTTGCTAATAATGGCCTCCCATTTTATTCCCCATGGAGTTGTAAACCATAATCCTCTTGCAAACTGACATTCAAACATTAAGTGGACTTCACTTTCCACTGCATTGCAACCATGCACAAATCTGTCATCACTCAGCTGTATTCCACGGTGTAACAGATTTTGCTTCACACTCAAACCTCTGTTAACCAATTTCCACACAAAAAATTTATGTCTTGCATGAATATTGCTATTCCAAAGATTTTTCCACCAAATCACTTGACTCTCTCTATCCCAGTTTTCCATTCAGTCGTAGGATTTAACTGAAAATGCACCCTTTTTGTTTCGCAGCCACACCAATTTGTCATCATCCTCCCTGTTTGCCCAAAAGATTTCACAAATCCGTTTTACCGTTTCGGCATTGAGTTTGATTTGGTATTTTATGGTTCGATATTTTATGATTGAACATTTTAGATATTTTTTGCCATAGTCTTGTACTTATTTTAGGACCGAACACCATATACTGTTGGCTATATAACTACGAAAAATTTCAATTCATGCAAGTTGAACAAATTGTGGAGAGAAATATTGTAATTGTGAACAAAGAATAAGAAAAATTCTTCAATCTTAAATCTTGATTTAGGATAATTAGTCGGCCGAAAATATATCCAAAAACCGGACCAACTTTGTGATTAGAGGTGTAAAACGGGCCAGGTAGCATAGGCATAGCACGAGCACGACACGAGCACATCACGATAAAAATTGTGCCTCATTAAGCACGAAGCATGTCATATCCGTGCTTTGAAGGCACATGGGCCAAACATGGCACGAGCCCATGATAAGTTAGGCACTGCACGAATCCATAGCACAACTAACACGAATGATTAATAAATACATAAATTATATTAATTTATTTTATATTTTTATTGTTTTGTGATTTTGATAAATTAATCAATATAATATTTTATTTTATTACATGATAAATAAATAGACCGGTACGAACATGACACAGTAAATAAATGAACTAGCATAAATACGATATGAACACTAATAAGTTAACGTTTAATTAGGCTATTCGAGTATGACACGGATCATTTTAAACCTCTATTTGTAATTGTGTTGCTTCTAAGAACATGTGCACAATTCAAAAGCAAAAAAGGAAAAGAAAAAAAAAAGTGGGCCCCATGTCAGATCCAAAAAGTAACCGCGGCCCCAGCATTTGCAAGTGGGAGAAGAAATTGAAGGGTAGGGCCCAGCCCACAGGAGAAAAATAGTGAAAAGCCCATAACCATTTAACCCATTTCAATTTTTTTTTTGATAATAATCCATTTCAATTTTATTTTTACTTTAAACCCCCCCAAAAAATTATTTTTTACTTTGATTTTAGGTGTCACGCATTGAGGCTGGAGAAGCCCAGTGGACTGTGTTTGTAGTTTGTACGTTTCTTCTCTTTCTCTTTCTCTCTCTCTCTCTCTCTGTGTTTCTGTGTTCTGTCTTCGTGTTTCTAAAACCCTTATAAACAATTATAATAAAACAAACTAAAACATAATACTTTTATGTGCAGAACTGAATTGGGTTTTAGGTATCAATCTATGAATTCTCAGCTTTTTGCTTCTGGGTAATTTACCATCTTCAGCAAAACTGAATTGGGTTCACCATCTTCAGCAGTATGTAAGTTCTAAAGCTTTGATTTTCTGAATAAGCATCAAAATGTCCTCTATGACTTATCTTCCTTAGTATTTTAAAAAAAAGAAAATTACGAAAAAGACCATTTGCTTTCTGATCATATATGTTATTATTATTTATTATCGTTACTGTTATTAGTTTTAGTATTATTTTTCCCTAAATGATATATGTGTTTTTGGTTTGTGTATACATGCATATATCTTTTTTTTTTTTTTCGTAATATTTATTTGGTCTAAAATTTTTGTTAGTTCTTGAGAATTTTGAAGGTTGCTGAAACGTTTTTACACTTCATACTCTTCTTATCTAGATAATCACTTCCAGTGATAGCTCTTAATTTCTTGCCACATGTCAAAGATAGCTGGCAATCATCCAAATGAGCATTTTTTATTTTTATTTTTAGGTTTTCTTCTTTTGGGTGGAGTTTTGGAGTATTAGAGACTTAGAGGGATAATGTTATGTAATTTGAGAAATATGATGTAGTTTCTCATAGAACAATTTAGGTGAAATCATTTGATAATAGATGGAGCTTTTTGTTTATGAAGCTAGGGGGTTATTAGGAAGAACCTTATTTTCTATGGTTGGTTTATATTTCCTTGTAAGTTTCTCCGTTATTTCATATTATCGGTATAACTGAATTGAGGGCCTTTAGTTTTCCTTCAGAAGGAGTGATGAAATGCAGATGCTCAAGGTATTTTTGATGAGGTCTTACTGGCAAAATATTTTCCACACATTATTTTGTGTATTTGAATGCTAGTTGAATTTGGTTTGGGCTTTACAGTGAAAGAAAAGATCTTGAAGTCTTAATTAGTAAGGCACAGCATGATGCCTGATTACTGTCCTTGTTTGAATTGTCATCCATATGAACTGTGCAAAACAGTAATTATTCCAGCAGTTTTCAAAATTTTTTTTTTTTTGTCGTTTTCTTTCTTTCATTCATTATCAAATAGTCCTTTTGCAGGCAATTAAGCATGCTGGTAAAATTAAAGAGGTCATTTTACTGAGCTCACATGTTTAGAGATGGAAAACATTAGGGGATATTGGTGCTAGTCTACTTGATTGTGACATTGTTTCATTATTATATATATACTGCATGTAAACTATAATGATGCCAGCTGATTCACATATAGATGTTTATTTGCATCAAGTGCTTGTAACTTTTAAGATAAGTTTTAGTGATATAGATATAACAAATAGTGTAGCTACAAGAATATAATATTTATGTGTATATAAACAAATAGGCATTATAATTTTTGAAAAGTGAAGTGCTGCTTAGTTATGATCTTTCTTTATCATATACTGATTACATTTTCTAACTGCTACTGTGCTAAACTGATAATTCATTAACAGCATTACAGAAACTCTATTCTTTTGAGTTTTTACTGGAATTCTATTTAATTCCCTGCAGAGGAGAAGTACCTATACGGCTTGACGAAGTGGAAGTTGATTATTTATACTAAAAGAGCAGAAAACCGTCACCTTTTCCTCAAGTTTAACGTGTGAACATTATGGCTGTAAAAGGTATCACCTGGGTTGGGAATATATACCAAAAGTTTGAAACTATGTGCTTGGAGGTGGAAGAAATTATGTACCAGGTATGTCCTTTATATTATTTGGTCTTGAGCTATTGCTGGTCTTTTTTAAACACTCCATAGCCTTGAAGGTGGTCTCAGTGGACTAGATCCCTTGAACACTTGAAATAGGGTAGTAAAAGTTATCTACTATACTAGAGAGCCAATACTAGACATCATCAGTACTGCTATTGCTCCTCCTCCTCCTCCTCCTCCTAAGATTCTTCTTTGAATGCTGTTGACATGTTCCTCGTGTGTGATTACTTATAGTGGAGGATAGGAATCATCTGTTTGAGAATCTTATCTGTGCTTATTATGGATATATCTTGTGTGATACACACTGTAATCCTCTTTATGAACTGTTTTACTTGTCATTATTTTTCCTGGATTGATCAGTAGTTTCTTACCATTTCTTATGTTTTGGTGTCCGATTATTTTGGGCAGGACACTGTTAAATATGTTGAGAATCAAGTCCAGACTGTTGGGGCAAGTGTTAGAAGGTTTTATTCAGATGTAATTGAGGATTTGCTTCCACCATCTTCATTGGATCCAAAGAAAGTTTTGTCCTGTGGCTTTGCAATAGAACAAGATTCTGACAATGGTGTCAATAAAAAGGCAAATGTGAGTAAGAAGGGAAAGCCTGTAAAGATTGATGTTCAACAGTTAACTGAAGATGATAGTGATATGGACCATGCACCACTCTTCATTGTACATCATAATGTAAATAATTTGTGCAAGTCTTTCTCAGAGAACCGTGTAAAAGGACCGTGCTCTGACATGTGTTCAAGGTCAGATTCTGATGGGAGGAAGTATAGTAGTTCAAACTTGGATGTTGAGGAAAATCTGAATACAGACAAATCAAATCTGACTGAGGTTTCATGTCCTGTCACGTATATTGAAAAAACATTGAGCAGGGAATCAACATCTCAGTGTGAACTTTTAAATGAAAATCATGAATCTTCATATGATCAAACAGATACCACTACAATCCAGTCAGTGGGTGAAGATACAAAATCTGGTACTATAGAAGAAATTTGTAATGTGATTGAAAATGCAAGCCAATGTAAATCCTCTGGTGGTTTATCAGCAGAATCAAATGGTGACTATTTCCTGGGCCCTTTGTCAGTGTATTATTTTGCTTCAACTTGCTTTATTTGATTTATGTTTTGGCAGCTGCAGAAATTTGTTCAAACAATGAGATTGTTTCTGTGGGAGGGTCCTCTCAGAATGAGGAAATACAATATGATAAATGCACTGATGAGGACATTTATCTGTCTCATCCAGGTACACCACCTACGCATCTTATAGACCATCCCATTTTTTTTTCCATTGTTTTTTTCCCTAACCATACCTAGTTTATTTATTTATTTATTTCCTTGTTCTTCAACTTGTCATTATGAATTATTTTCTCTATGCCTGCTGTCGAACCTCTGCAGCATATGTATGCTTTGTGTCCTGATTGAACATAGGACCTTATCTTAAATACAGATGGTCATTGCCATATGAGTTTGACCCTTGAGAGAGTAATGAGTAACAATTTATGTTTATAGTATCTCTGGCATTTGTTGTTTTCATATGATGTTTTTTCTTGCTTTCGCTGTATTGTCTTGCATATGGTACTTTTGGTATTCTGAATTCGTACTTTTGAACATCTAGTAACTCATGTTTGAGCAAATTTTGCAGGGGGGTCATTTCACTGGAGTTTTGATTCAACTGAGAACAATGCTATAACTGAACATGGGATGGAAACCATTCAACAAACTATTAAGGCAAAGCTTGAGGAGACATGTGTGGTGGTCAATGGGGATGGACTTCATTTTGTTCCTCAAAGGGAAGATAGACGCAGGACTTATAAGGTTCTCTCTCTCTCTCTCTCTCTCTCTCTCTCTCTCTATTTTGGTTGCCTTTAAGGAAACATTTTGTTTCAGAAAAAAATACGGGAAGCCTTTTCTTCAAGAATGAGGTCATCAAGGAAGATGGAGTACAAGCAGCTTGCATTATTATATGGAGACGACCCAAAACTGAATCAAGAATGTAGAGAGGCTTTGACACAGAACCTTACTGTGGATAAATCAAAGAAATTAACAAATGACTATTGCGAATCTGAATGGGAGCTTCTGTAGGTACCGATGTAAAGTTTGTGTAAACAATTATCCTACCTCACTGCTCCTTTAGCATTTTCCTTGCAGATTAAGGTGCTGTGCTGGACAGTAATAGTGGCAGCCAAACTTCTACCACCTATAGAATTTGTACTGAAGTGGGTAATTCTCAAAAAATCCCTTCTTTCTCGATGAGATACTAAATAAACAGTACCTACAAAGTTTACTCCCCCATGCATAAAAATGCTTAGTATTTTCTATATAATATACAAAATATGATGCAGCCCATTTATATTCTACTTTATTTAAAGCTTTGTCAACAAAATGCCTGGTTTTTACCAAATAGTTATCACTAATCCTTGAGGCCATTTTCTCTACTGCTGTGTTTTTTGAATTTTGTTGTTCCCAACAATGTTGTGTATATATATAATCTACAAAATATGATGCAGCCCATTTATATTCTATTATATTCTCTACCAAATCGTTACCACTAATCTTTGAGGCCATTTTTTCTACTGATGTGTTTTTTGAATTTTGTTGTTCCCAACAATGTTGTGTTATATATATATATTCTCTCTTGTAGGAATTATGGACAAAATTTTATTGGAGACAATATGTATCCGTTTAATAAAAAGATGCGCTTGTATTTTTATTTACACACATACCCTTTTAAGAATAAATCTCTTTGCATTTAGATCATGTTAACTAGCATTGCACTATGGTCTATGGGCTGTTAGCTGCTACTTTGTGTTGAAGAAGTTTATACAAATACGTTCCTTGAAGGGAAGAAGCCTGAAAGGTTCCTTCACTGGATTTGTGTATTTTGGAGTAGGACAATTGCTGTATTAAAACTTTAGAACTAGATTGAGGTTTAATACATGGTTTTAAAGCCTACTCAGCCCAGTTGGTATAAAAATTGAAGGCTATTCAAACAAGTCTCATCACTTGACATTAACCAGGAGTGAGAAGAAAAATGATAACCTCAAACTAATTGAAAAGAAACAAAGGTGAATTGCTTGTTCTCGATGTTAAGGGATCAATCTGTTTTAGCAATTGAGTCAAAACTAAGAAACCAATTTTAATCTGTAGTGATGCTCTTGAGAGTGCTATAAGATTATGATTAAAAGTCTGGTTTCTACAGTTAAGAGCTGGCTGTTAAGAAGTAGAGATGTTTTTGGAGGTATCAAAGCTCAAGGCTGCAAACAACATTCTGTTCCTGGTATCTGGAACTCTGGGCAAACATCAGTGGCTGCAATCAGCATTATTCTCCTGCAATCTGTTTCCTTGCTATTATCTTCCCTTGCTTCATCTGTAAACTGCTGGATGTGCATCTACTTTGTTACTCTGACGAGTTTGTAATGTTCAAGTAGGTCATCAGCTTTCTCATACGCTCCATTGTTCTGTTCATGGCTTCCATCATTGCTATGGGAAATGTTGAAATCTAGGATTCTTCTGTGATGGGTTGAGTTTTATTGTGGCATTATTGCTTTTCCTTGTGTTCTGGCAATCCGGAAGGACACCTGTTTCGCAGGCATCCACATTTCGAACAACCCAACTCCCCCAAGTTCCATAGCCACCCTAAATGTTGTTTCCATCTCCACATTTTCGATCAATTTTTCCCTGCGTTCGAAATGAGTCCCACCTGGAAATTCAGCATGATGAATTCCATCACAATCCTATCAAAATGGAACAATAAGCAAACGGTATGAGATTACGCCTTAAGTTTTCCTCGACCAGCGTTGAATATCATGATGTCTGCCCCTTGCCATCTCTTTAGGAGAGTCATATATCTTGTCAGGTCTTCGAACTCTACCACCATTTTCTTTGTTCGCTTCTAGGTTGAACATGAAATTGGCTCTGATAGAATTCCTCAGTTTTAGGCTTGTAGTCCTGTTATCGCCAAAAGAAACTCGTACTTGATTTCTTTTGGGATTATTCAAGGCTTTTCAAGAGAGTCGGTGAAACAAGGAACTAAACTTCATTTCCTTTACTTTGAAGACCTTATAGGTTTCACTTTGCACGGAGCTGAAGAGGAGATGAAGCAGAGTAAAGAAGGCAAGAAAGAGATTCAAATTGGTTTCTGTTGAGGTCTCCAGCTAGGATTACTCTTTTGTTTCTCAACTTTTTCAACGGTTCTTTTTCCATTATACCTTCCAATCAAACTTAGATTCTCAAACTCTTCCGCTCGCCATAAGCAAAAATAGAACTCCAAAATATATCAGGATCAAGAAAGCTAAGTATACCTTGGGAGTGTGACGCCCATTTGCCTCCCAACTCCATTTTTTATAGTCAGAATCTGGACTTCCATTCCTTTCGCAGCTAAACCATATAGAGGACTTTCATTTGGATCATCCAGCCATTTTCTCCCAAAAATGCTAAGCTTCTTTCTTCTTTCTTTTATCAGTTTCCTGAATTCGACAATATTTGATCTTTGGCAAGAATTGCATAATGATGTGATTGTGTTTCTAAGAAACGGATGGTTTGCCATTGCAAGAATTGCATGATGGTTTTTGAGTCATTAGATAATTTTAATAATTTATCGTGTTTCAAGACTTGGAAGGATTTTGCTGTTTTGGCTATGATTGAGAATGAATAGGAGGATGGTGCAGCAAGGAAGCTTGCAAATGTGCGGAGTTTCCAGCTTTTATAAATGGAGGAAGTGGTTTCCATGGTTTTGTTGGAGAGTTATAAGGTCGAGTTTTTGGTTGAGAGTGAGTTGGGGTAGTAGTTAAGAGTCACCTAAGTTTATAGCATTTATTAAGCTTCAATGATTTTTTCGAAGAAGGAGATATTGTTTCACTAATGTTAAGTAGTTATCCTTTTATATATATGTATATATGCTATTGGATCTCCATTTTTAGCCAATGCAGGACTTTGCTTTCCAACCACTCCCTCAAACCTTCACATACAGGTTCATTGGATTCGTCTCGTCCGTACACATGGCTATGTCCGGGTCAAGCTTTGATACCACTTGTTGGTCACATGAGAGGAATGTAGTTCCATCCAAAAAAGTTAACCCATCAAAGGGAGTAGTCCACTCTTCTTATATATGCTATTGGATATCCATTTCTAGCTCATGTGAGATTTTAGTTTGCACTCTTCCAACACGTATAACTTAAATATGGGTAAATAAAATTTAAAATGGATAAGTAAATAAAAAACTAAACCAATTTATTATGACATTAATTAAGAAAAAAAACAAATAATATATGAAATTATAGCAATTGTTTACTATTGAAGGTAGAAATGGAGAAAAAATAAAAAACGTAAACTATTTTAAGTAGATTAGAATAAAAAGGAAAATGCATGTAAATTATAAGCGAACCTTTTCCTTCTGGCTTCAATTTATCTACTGTTGTAATAATTAATTTTGGGGGATGCACAAGGATTTCACACCCCTTTCCCTTTGATCTATTACTTCCTCCCCTTTACCAAATAAAGAATTTACTTTCTATTCATCACAATTTATATTTAATATTCAACTCCTAGACTCATGGTGAAATATAACATATGCATATATGATAACTGTTCTTCTAGGAACGATCTTTCATTTGATCTTCGAGGATATATGCTGATCTGATAAATGCTATTGTTGACACCTTATTAAATATTTAAAAACTTATTTTAGAAAACTAAAAAGCTTGGTTGGGATATTGACACCTATTAGTAATTTATGATGATATCAATAAATATATTATATATATATGTGAAAATCTTATTATCCAACATTTTATATCTATGATTGTGATACCTATCTACATGTAAATACGTCTGTAACTTTTTTAATGAACTTATTAATGTGGAAATAAAGAAATTGAACTTACCTTTTAAAGTCTAAAACAAGAAAAGATGTGGACTACAAATTTTGATTTTAGATGAAAATCACAATGCAAAAAATTCTCTTATAGTCACAATGTAAACACCTTCACTGTCCTATAGCTTGTGTGATGGATGTGTTACTTTCTCTCTTAAAAAAATGTAAGCCAAAATTTACATAAACCTCTTGAAATATATCTTCACACTTTTAGCCACTTAGTTACACACATCTATTGCCATAAAATGGAGAAAATGAGATTTATATATACATAACCCATGGAAAGTTTCCATGGGAGTAACTACCCATTATGGGTGTAACCACCCACAACTCCCAAACAACCTCTAATAACTACACATGTAGTGGACGGTTGAATTACATCTCTCACTCACACATGATGGATCGTAATTCATTTTGACAAGCCAAATCTACTTCTTTAATAACAAACAACAATGTTCGTACAAGTGAATACATTGTGCGACCTTTGAACAAACTTGAATAAAAGATCAATTTGGAGTTGTACCATGAGAAATTGACAATGAGTCATAAACTTTTCTCAATTTGAAAAATTAGTTCATTGTGTCATAGCTTCTTCTATTACAGCAGTCTTGACATACCTAATCTCTTAATAAAGGCTACGTCTAACTTTACTCATTATTATGCACTCACAAATTGTAATTGTGCTTCATGAAGAAACAATAAAATTGGTCGACCAGTGAATACATAAATTTGATGTCAAATAGACAGAAAACTTTTCATTGTCCTCGTGCCTATCCATTTCATATCACCCGTTTTCTTAGACACATTCCATATATTTGTACTATATTAATCATAATAAACATATTAAAGTAGCAGACATTAATCTGTTACTTCAAGTCACAGTCAATAGTCATTAAAGACACTAATTGAGTTTATTTCAATCTCAAAAACTCACATAGTGAAGAAACAGGGATTAATTCAATCACTTTCCTTTCGGTCGCTTAGCACATGTGCATTGAATCACGTTTATGGTGATAGTTGAATTACAAGATATGTATTATTTCGGACAGAATTGCATGAAATCTATCGATAATTGTTTTAAAAGCTTAATTGTATTTTTTTTTTTAAATTTAATTGACAATTTTTTTTTTATGTGACAATCAACATGGATGACATAACTTGACACATAAAATATCCTTATACTATAAGGTTCTCATCATGTCTTTGCTATATCAAAATTATATATATATATATATATATAAATTCTATAATAAGGATATTTATATTTTATTAAAATGAGAATTGTCACTAAAAATATATTTTTAGTAACAAATTTAGAAATATTATCATTGATAGTTTATTTTTAGTGACAACATTTCTAGATTTGTCACAAAAAATATACTTTTAGTGAGAATTCTCATTTTAATGAAATGATGAAATCTTTATTATAGAATTACTATATACACAGACGCGCATGGGTGCTATCCTAATCACTATTGATCACCACTTAATGGGTAGAAGGTTAAAATAAAATCCAATATTGACTTAAAAAAAAAACTTATCCCATTTAGGCAAGCACACCATTTTGAGATGTAGAATGCAAAAACAAAAGAATAAGGAAAATGCACCTTGACCTCTTCACCCTTTTTCTTCCTTTCTTCTTTTTTGACTAGGAGCTAGGCATTAGCATAGTCGGTTCTCACCCTCTTCTCATTCGTCGTCTTCTTCGCAATATTGTTTGGTGCTTCCATTCCATTGTCGAAAGAAAGTTATTGTCTTATCATTTGCAATGTAGGTAAAAAAAATATAAATTAGGGTTCCTTTTTTATATAGGTAATTTTTATTGAAGATTTTGAGTTTTTGTTATTATGTTTTTATTTATTTATTTATGATAGTATTCATAATTTTGCTTTTTTCTTTTGTTTTGCTTTTTTTTAAAAGATTTTGTAGAGTCGATAATTTTTGAAGATTTTGGGTTTTTGTTATTCTCCATCGTCTTATTCGCATTTGGTATTTTTCATGTCTGCTAGAATAATCTTCATTTCTTTGTTGGTCCTTTATATTGTATTCTTTAGTGAAGCTTTCGTATTTGATGTAACTATTTGAAGTAACTATTCAATTTGTCTTCTATTTTGGATGTTTGACGAACGGTGAAAAAATTGGTAAAAAAATTCAAAAAGTAATTTTTTTTCTTTTATTTCTCTATTTTGTGGGTGCTATTTTCTTTTCTCTTTTTCTTTTTTTACTTATTTTACTAATGTCCAAGAGTAGTGGTTGAAACTAAGGAAGATAGATGACTTTTTATGCTTGTTAATGGTTGAATGGATGTATGCATTTATTTATGTTCCACATCTATGCGACTTGTCAAGTTCTGATAAATTTTTCCTGTTATATCATATCTTCCTGAACAATGTATTATGGTACAATTATTCTTGGATTTCATATAGTTTTGCTGAATGTAAGCCAAAGACTAGTAAGATTGTTTTAAATTTTTATATCGATGGCTGCAGCAACATGTCCAACTTTTACTCCACAAATATGTCTACTAGCTCTTCAAGTCCAACTTTTACTTCACAAATTGCAGAGGAAAAAAGATTCAAAATTGCACAAGAATTTCAACCAATTGAAGAAGCCATTACAACCTACAATGCATATATACAAGAATGAGAATTTAGTGCAAGGATGAGTACTAGCAAAAAGGAAAAGGGAACAAATGAGTTGATTTGGAAACTATTCATTTTCTCTAAACAAAGGCAAACATATGACACTTATGAGAAAAAGTTGAAAGATTATATCCCATAATCATTTGAAAGGAATAGAACAATAGTTCGAGTAGGTTGTAAAGTAAAGCTAACATTGGTGAAGCAACATATGTGTCCGAATTGCATAGTTAGTTGTAGAAGAGCATAATCATACTCTTGCAACTCATACTAAGGTACATTTAATAAGGTCATATAAGAATATTTCGATTGCAAAGAGAGCCTTACATCAACAACTATCCGCTGCAAATATACCAACGCGCCAGCAAATTCGAGTCATGAAGATTGAATGTGGTGGTCTTACAAATATTGGTTTGCTGATAAAGATTTAAGGAATTATGAAACAAAAGTGGAAAAGAAGCAAAGGAAGTTTGATGCAAAAAGCTTGGTAGAATTGTTTTTCTTTTGAGATAGAAAAAAATCAATCATTTTATTTCGACTTTGAGCTTGATGAAGCAAATAGGCCTATGAGATGCTTTTGTGCTGATCCTATTGAAAGTAGATCATCCAATACTTTTGGCGATGTTGTAGTGTTTGATAAAACTTGCAACATAAACAAGTATGATTTTTGCTCTACTTAAGGGGGTAAATCATTACGGTCAAACTATTATTTTTGGATGTACCTTTTTAAGTGATGAATAAACAAAATCTTTTATTTGGAGATTCAATAGGTTGTTGGATGTTAAGTCAAACGGTGCATCTAAAGTGATTATTGCTAATTAAGATCCTGCAATGACAAAGGCCATAGCTCAATCTTTTCCACCAATTTTTCACAGTACTTTATATGGCATATTTTGAACAAGTTTTCTACCAAAATTGAATCGCTAGTGTACTGAGAAAATTACCATTGGTTCAAGAGTATTATATTTAACTCTGAGACACCTGAGGAATTCAAAGCAGGGTGGATGGATTTGATACATGCAAGGCAATAACTTGTTAGGTGAAATTTATGAGATTCATGACAAATGGGTCCCTGCGTATGTTGATAAATTTTTTAGTGTTGGTATATCAAATAGTTAGAGAGTTGAAAGTCCACATTCTTTTTTCAAGAAGTATATTTTGAAATGAATTTCATTGATTAATTTCATTATTGGTTCTAATAGAGCTCTTAACCATCATCAACATTAGGAGTTAGTTGTAGATCATGTCGATGTTAATGAAAAACCGAAGCTAAAATGTTTATGGGCTATGGAGAAACAAATGGTGGAAGTATTCACAAAGTAAAATTTTAGAATTTTTCAAAATTAGATGTTTCAAAGTATCGCTTACACTATAAATAACACATTTGAGGATGATGAGATTATTCTTTTTAAAGTACAGAATCTTGATGAGAACTATTCAACAAGTTGCATAAATGCTCTTTATGACAAGCAATTAGATGTTGTTTCTTGCAGATGCATACAATTTGAGTTCAAAGGAATCCCATGTAAATATAAGTTATCATTTTTTTTGTCTATACATGTCATACATCTACCAAATCAATATATTTTGATTAGATAGACAAAATATGATATATTACCATTTTTTTCATCTATATAGGTCATACATCTACCAAGTCAGTATATTTTGATTAGATAGAAAAAAGATGAAAATATTGGAGTGTATGATAACTATGCTAAACAAGTGAATGATGCACATGATATGCCATTAATGAAATGACAAGCAAGCCTATCCCATTACATTTCTATTGTAATTGATAAAGCATGTTTCACTAGAAAAGGTGCTAATTTCCTTATGAATGAATTGAAAGTGATGCATGTAAAAATTGAGGAGATTAGTGGAACTAGGTGTGCCGCGCTAAAATCAGCTAGCTAAAGTATGAAACAATAAACAAGTATTAGCAATCCTTTACAAGTGAGATCAAAAGGATGTGGAAAAAGACTTAAATCTGGAGAAGAAATTGCAATTTCAAAATTGAAACTTTGTCAAGGATGTGGACTTCGAGGGCAAGCACAAGATTAAAGAAATTTTCCTAAGTGGAATGAAAGGTAATTTATTTACAATTATTTGCATTAGTATTTGAAAGTTTGTCTTCTTTTATGAATGGTATGAGTTTTTTTCGTGCTTTTTTTTTTCTTTTTTATAGATCTACAATAGATGGAAATAATATCGATTCTCAATCATCAACTGAAGATTAAATAGGCATCTCAAGCTGGTAATTGTCTTAACATTAAAACTACGTTGACCATTACATAGCTTTTCTTTAATTATTAACTGTTGATATTTGTAGGTGGTAGGCATAAAATGTTACTGATTTTATGCCATATTTTATATTGGATATTTCATAATTTTGAATTAATTGTTACTGAAAAATACTGATTTGTTGTATTTTTCTATTTTTAGAGAAAGAGAAAAAACTAAGAAAAACTATATTTTCTGTGCAATCTGTATTGATTTAATCATATTTGGAGCTTCAAATTGAAGTTTTGTGCAATTATAGCTTTTAATAATTCATAACTAATGAAGGATCAATCTTAAAATTTTATTGCAACTGGATCAGCTAATCAATACTAGTGTAATTTTGAAGTTGTACATTTTTAGTCGTTGCAACAAGCTTACATTCCTTTGGAAAAATTGATATTTGAGTGCCTTCCCAATGTTAGATTTGTACATTAAAGATATTCTTTGAAAGCTAAGACATAGATGAAACTTTTCCAATTGGAATAAGTGAATTTAGAGTTTATTTGGTCATCCAAAAGGTACTTCGAATCTACCTAAGGGAGATAGAAGATACAAATGGAAAGTGTCTTTGCCAAGTAGAATGCCTTGGCATAAATCACCTATGTGACCCCACATGGCTGGCCATTATAGAGAAAATATATGGAAAAATGGATTTTTAAGATTTAATGTGAATTATTTTAATTGGATAAATCTTTATTTCCTTCTAGGATTAGAAGTATTTTTAGGAGTATACTCTGGAATTTTTTCTTACCTTCCAAGTAGATTTTCAGCAATCTATTCCTATTAATATCGTATGGTATTGAGAGCCGAAAACACACATTCATTATGTTCATAACATTCATTCTACATAAAACATAAGAGTCTAGAAAGAAAAGGGAAAATCAGCTACACTAAAGAGAGAATGAGGCGAGAATTCGGTCAGCACTTAGAAGAGTTCAACCTTTCTTTGAAGACATACTTTGAAGATCAAATTCAAGGAGGAATTTTGGCGAAGCCATATATTTGCTTTTTCTTTTGATTTTCTTTTATGTTTTCTTTTGAATTAATGATGGCTATTACTTTGAACTTGAGTATCTAAATTTCTTTAAGAATTATGGTGTAGCTCTATTATGAATATTTAGTTGTTAATGTATTAATAGTTTTAATTTATGCTTAGTTAATATTTCAGTGCTGGTCTTAATGCTTTAAAAAAAAAGTGAATAATTTGATATTATATTGGCTTACATATAAGGAATATAATATTTTTTGCAATTAAATATATGGTAGATAGGGATTCATCATGCCTAGTGACACCTTAACAATAACTTATTGGGTAAGCATGTCTTAGAGCTTAAATTTGGTAGTTTAGATTGTGACGATTAAACTATATTGTGCTTGCTAGACCAAGATGCATTGAGAGATCAATCTTGGTTAATTTAGATTAAGAGGGATCAACTAATGAATTTATCATGCATAGAAACTAAATATGATTAATAGTGGGGAAGTCACATTCCTTGTTCCATCATTAATTTTAGTCTTTGCTTGTTTTGCCTTTTTTTAATTTTTTCTTTTTGTAATTCCTTTAATTTTCTTTCAACGAAATTAATCAATCAAACAACTTTTCATAGTCTAATTTACGATAAATTTATATTGGACAATAGATACATTATTCTTTGTGGGATCGATAAAAAAAATAACTATATTACTTGGTGATTTGTGCACTTGTGAGTAATCTATTTGACATACAATAAGTTTTTGGCACTATTTCTAGGGAATAATTCTTTCTAGTTAGTGTTAATTTAATTTTAAAGCTGATTAAAATTATGTATTTAGTTTAATTTTTGTTTTGTCTTTTTGTGTTGTTTCGGTTTTGCAATTTAAAAACAACAATTGGAAAGCTTCCATGGATCTAAAGCAATTCAACTCGAGTTTGAAGAATGAGGAAATCAAAATAGCTAAGTTAATTTAAATTTTGCAGTTTTTTTATTTTTTATTTTGCGGTAGTTTTACATTTGCTTTGAGTTTTACTTAGATTGCATTCAATTTTAATCTTTTGGACTTTGATAGTTTGTTTAATTTTCAGTTTAGTTTGCTTTCTTGTTTCATTAGTTCTTCAATCTTTAATTCTCTTAGTTGAATTTTTTCTTTGTTTTATTTTTCTTGTATAGTAGTTTTATTAATTTGATTTATGAGTTTGCTGACTGATATTTATTTTTATGAGAGAGATTTTGAGACGACTAAGGAGAGAGGAAGTTAAAAAACTTTGTTTAGAAATGTAGGAAGAGAAGATAATAGAATGGAAGGCAAATATAACCCTGTAGTTCCTGAAGTCCCTATTAATGAAGGAAATCAAGGTTATAGGACTTTTAGAGATTATGCTGCACCTAGAAGAGTTGAGGATATGTTGTGTATTAGGAGACCACCTATTAATACTACTAGTTTTGAGGTCAAACCTATAATAGAAGCTATGACTATGCTTAATAAATATCAATTTGGGGGGTTACCAAATGAGGATCTCACCCAGTTTATATCAAATTTTTGTGATGTATGTGAGTTGGTAAAATATAATTGAATTAGTGAAGACGCTGTAAGCCTTACGTTGTTTCCTTTTATTTTACGGGATATAGCTAAAAGTTGGTTATAGTATTTACTTCATGGGAGTATTACCACTTCGAATGATTTAGCTTTTAAATTATTGAATAAATGTTTCCCACCTATTAAAATTATCAAGCTTAGGAATGAAATTAATACTTTTCACCAAAATGATGGAGAGTTTTTATGTGAGGCTTGGGGGTTGAAAAAGTTACTTAGGAAGTGTTTACACCATGGGATGCCCATTTGGGGTAAAGCCCAAACTTATATAATAGATTGAATAATATAACATGAAATAATGTGGATGCAACTATAGATGGTGCTTTGCTAACACAAATTTCTATAGGATGATTTTGACCTATTGGATGAGTGATTAACAACTCTCAATGGGCAAGTGAGAGGAATCAAAACACTAAGAAGACCATGGCTGTCCATGAAGAAGATTTGATATCAAAATTGAGTGCTTAAGTTGAAAATCTCACAAAGCAACTTGAGACCTTGGGTTTCAACAATTTTAATAATATTTCCATTGTTTCTAATTTTGATTGTTGTGAATATTGTGGAAAAATTCATGAAAATATAAATTTTCAAGTTGGAAATCCTTTTAACCAATCTAGAGAATCTAATAATGTGAATTTTGTAAGGAATTTTAGACAAGGCCATAACAAGACAGGATGGAGAAACCATCTTTTCTTGGAGGGACAATTCAAATAACCAAGGAAGACAAAAAAGAAGACTCTATCAAATCCCACCATAACAACATCAAAAATTTCAATCATCAAATTTTCAAAAGATTTCTCAACCTCATCCTCAATCTCAACTGATAAGCAACCTTCTCATGTACAAAATCGTTTGTGCATGACGAATAGGATTAATAGACATATGCAAGGCACTTAAGTTATCACAATAGAGATAAATAGGTTTATAAAACTAATAACCAATATTCTATAGTAAATAGGAGATCCTCAAGAGGCCAGCTGTAACATTTGCTATAGAACAATACTCTACCTCGGCACTTTATCAAGCCACAGTGTGTTGCTTCTTGGAAGACCAAGCACAATTTTCCCCAAGATAAATGCAATAGTTAGATGTGCTACGGCGAGTAAGTGAGAAGTCTTCCTAATCCGCATCGGAACAACCAGCAAGAACATAAGAACTTTGAGCCAAAAAATGAATACCATAGTTAAATGTAGCTTGTAAATATCTTAGTATTCGCTTAACTCTCCACAAATGAAAATAAGTGGGACATTGAAAGTGTTGATAAGCTTGATGTCTTGTGCATACTTCATTTGGGATGAGAACAACCCCTAGGAAAATGTTTCACCTCAATACCAAGAAAGTAATGTTGTAAACCAAGGTCTTTCAAAGCAAAGTCTTGCGTTAAACGAGAAATAAGTCGATGTATGAGTGAGGAGAAAGAAATGGTGATAATTACATGATCCACAGAGACTAATATTGACACTATATTTGAGTCATGTTTATAAACAAATAAAGATGCATATGCTTGACTGCAAAAGAAACCAATAGTGATAAGGCAAACATATAGTTTATCAAACTAGGCCCTTGGGGCTTGTTTTGGACCATACAAGAAGGTTTGAAGAAGACAAACATGCTGCGGCGAAGCTTCATACACAAACCCCAGAGGCTGTTTCATGTAAACAATTTCTTTAATGAGCCATGCAAGAAATCATTCTTTACATCAAACTGTCAGATTGTCCAGTTTGAGGTACCAATTGTGCCTTATATTGATCCAAGCTACCATCTTTTTTCAATTTCATTCAAAACACCCACTTTGATCCCACAACATTTTCAGTTTGAGGCTAAGGAACTAACACCCATGTCTTATTTTGAGGTACAACTTCAAGTTCCTTCTTTATTGCTACAACCCATTGTGGATGCTGCAAGGTTATTTTGACTGTCTTTAGTTCAGCTAGAATATGAGGATAAGAAAGAGAATGGGTGATAAGATTGGTTTGTTTGGGGTCCATTCACTCATAAATTCATTGTCGATTTTGACGTAGATAATAACGAGTAAGAATGGAATGCGTGGGTGTAGAAGTCGGGTGGTGAGGAAGAAAGGATAAGTTAATAAATAACTGACTACAGATACTTGGTGGATCAACTGAGGACTCTTATGGAGAAGATGTTGGAGACAGAGTAAGAGATATAGATTGGGTAGGAAACAAACTTGAAATAGACATCACTGGATGACATTGGGGATTGTGGTTCGGGTTAGATTGCTGGGTCATGATTAATTGAAGTTTGACAGGTATTTGGTCTCGTTGTGAATCTATTTGCTCTTCACTGTAGGTAACGTGTTTGTGTGTTGTAAAAGAAACATAATTTTGACTATCAACAACTTTTTATGAAGATAGGTACTTTGTTTTGTTCTTTATCCATTCATCAGTACTTGTGATGTTGTGAGATTAAGTGAGTCCTGCAAATGTGAGCTGGAGAATACAAATAGCAAGATAGATTCATCAAAAACAACATGTTTAGAAATAAAAACATTATTTGTAAAAGGATTGAGACTTCTATAACCTTTGTGAGATGATTGTATCCTAAGAACACACATGGATACATTTTCTTGTTAAATTTATTCTGTCTAGTTTGCCGTAGGTAAGGATAACATGGACACCCTAAATGTTTTTTGGATGTTTTCTGTTAAGCCTGAAATATGGAGTATCCATTCCCAATAAAACATAAGGTAAGCGATTATTTAAATAATATGTTGTTAAGAATGAATCAACCCAATAGCATAATGGTAAATTAGCATGAAACAACATATATAGTCAATCGTGTTTCCATAATATGCCTGTGTTTCCTTTCAGCAACACCATTCTATTATGGTGTACGAGGGCAAGATAGTTGATGAATTATCCCACATGTGTCCAAATGGTTTTTGAAAATATTGGACAAATATTCTCCACCATTGTCATTTTGAAAATTTTCTATTTTTCGATCAAATTGATTTTCAACTTGTAGTTGAAATTTGATAAAAGAATCATAAATTTTTTGTCCTTATCTAACGTATAGAGCCCCCATTTTCCTATGTCCCATGGCTATGGTCTTCTGATTTCGATCCTTTATTAGAAAACCAACATTATTGAACTCAACCATACATTTATTGTCAAAAGTTAATTTGCTTATTGATATTAATTTTTTTTTTTTATTTTAGGTATGACCAATATGTCCTTCAAATGTAATGGTTTATGATCATTGTGCAGTACAACATTCCTTATACCTGCCCCATTTCCTACATAAATCACATTGGTTCCATTTTAGGGTTGAGGAGAGACTAAGTTACCTGTGTCTGTAGCCATATGTGCATTAGAACCTGAATCTGCATAAAAGGATGGGTCACTAGATTCCTTGAGTGCAGTTAAAGCTTGCTATGTGTCCTCAATTTGATAATCTAGATAATCATATATGTTCCAACAGCAGGCTGCACTATGGTCTGATCAATTGCAAATCTTGCAGATTACACCTTGATAAGAATTTTTCCTTTGAGTATTACATTCTTCAGTTTTCAATGGTTGAGTAGAATTGTTAGTCCATTGAGGTTGAGGACGTTGATCAGGATTTGTGTAGTGAGATTGTCCAGAAGAAGCAAAGCGATGGCCACGTGATGAATATCTACCTCATTCACGTCCTCTTGCTGTCCATGACAACTGACTAATACTTGATTTTGATCCATTCTCTATTTTTCTTCAGCTTTTTGATTGATCAACATCTGTTCATGTCGCTTCAAAGCTAGGACAAACTAAGTAAAGGATGGATATGGCACCTTTGACAATAATTCATAGCGAAAATTCTAATATTTTGCTCCCAAACCATGGGACAAGTGAAATGACTTGTCTAAGTCTCCGACATGTTTTCCTATAGATGCAAGGTTATCACAAATAGATGAGAATTGACGAAGATAATTTGATAAGCAAATCACATTTTTTAGTGTCATGAGGTTATCGGTGAGAAAGATTTATTTCTTCTTTGTGGCTCGCAACAATTGCTCCTCCACAGCTTTCCAAGCTAAGTAAACCCTATCCAACCCAAAAGTGAAACTCAAGACATTTACAATCATTGTATCGAGAAGCCAAGTTGTAACGAGACTATTATTCTGATTGCATAGTTTGGATTAACAAGTAACGTACTTTTTGAATTTTCAAGTCCATCTGATGTGGTAGACGAAGCAGTGGAAAAAATTGTTTGCAACAATGGAGCAGCATCAACCACACTATGAAAGATGTCAAGGCTTTTAATCAGTGGTTGAATTTGAGCTCGCCAAAGGAGATAATTCGATGAGTCTAGTTTGAGAGTGATTAAACTAGAATGTTGGTGGAATGATTGATCGTTTCCCGCTCTGATACCATGATGAAAATAAAGAACCTTTGCAATCTTTCATTATTGAATAAATCTCTCAATGTATATAGTTATGTGTTTCATTATACATATATACCACTAAGTAGAAGCCTATCGCAAGTCTAACTGTACATATATAGATAAACAAGTCCTATCTCTAACAAACTACAAAAACCTTAGCTAGTAGACATAAATAGCTTAGGCAGATAAACAACTAATGTAAAAATTATTAGAATTGACAATTTGTGCTTTATCAATTATTTGCTTAAGGAATTCTGTTTTTTTAAGTTGCATTTATTGCTAAAATTTTTATTAAGTTTAGATGCACTAATTATTTTAAATGGGTGAGAATTGACACTAAAACAAAAATGCTAATAGGAGACGCGAAAACGCCGTCACAAATTGTAAACGATGACACAAATTATTGGGTTGTGGAATCGACTGTTGCTGAAAATGGAAACATTTGCGACACATAAAAAGTGTCGTGCTAGTCTATTTTTCGCAACAAATTTCCATTGCGAAAAATGCCTCAATTGGTGATGCATTGCATCTCAAATTGAGGTGTTTTTCGTGAAGGAAATTCGTCGTGAAACACACCTCAATTGGTGACGCAGTGTGTCTCCAATTGAGGCATTTTTGGTGACAAAAATTCATTACAATATTAGATCAAAAAATGTTATTTAATTTACGATGCAATTGTATCATTAACTAAGTAATTTAGCGACGTAGTCTGTCTCTAAATATTCTTTATAGTGACAAAATTATAGATGTTGGGCACCTTTTAGAGCCAATTATCGTCAATAGTGGTTTGATTCTACTTTCGTCGCAGTTAATGTCACTATTTTCATCACTGAAGTTATTTTTTAATTCTGTTTAATTTAAATTTAATAACTGTTATATTTTAGGATCTCAATTAATAATATATAATTTATTACAAATTATAAATTTATTAAAGTATCAATTACTAAATAAATTTATTTTGCAAATTAATTGTACATAATACAAACATTGAAAAATATATAAATAATACTTATAACAAAATCACATACAATAATATTTTTCAAGCACATAAAAATAATAAAATAATAAAATAAAAACAGTACACAAAGAAACTTGCATGCTTCGAGGATTGTTCGGGTTGGCGTTGACGGAATGGGCTACTCTTATGTTGTCATTGGCGATGGAATGTGTTTCTCTACCAAAATCAACTTCGGTTTTTATTAAAAAAATTACAAAAACAGAAAAGTAATTAAACTTAGAAATACACAAATGGATGCTACAAATTTATAGATTTTGTTTAGGAATATAGCAAAAAAAGTGAAGAGAAAACTTATATGCTTGGAGGACTCCATCAAAGTCGCGGTAATGCAAGATGAAAAAGAGTCGCAATGATGAAAGATGAAGATGAAATGCACAAAGAAGTACACAAATGAGGGTTAGAGATTTATGATTCTTGTTTAAAAAAATAGAAAGAAAATGAAGAAGAAACTTACATACTTGGAAAACTACTTCAAACTCGCGGTCATGGAAGATGAAAATGAAGTAGTAGTTCTAGTTTAAATAAGGAGTTTTTAATTCTAAATGATAGAATAAGATGAAAAAAATTCAAAATTCACGCCTATTATTTCAACAATAGACGACACAGAGTACTTTTGGCGTAACCTATTGTTGAAAAAAAATAGCGGAGTATTTTTTTCAAATATTTATATTTCATTTAACATCAAATGTTAATTTTCAATTCTTTTCTAACATTAATTTATTTTTTAAAATTAATTTTTAAAATAATTTAAATTATTAATTTTTTAAACTAATTTAAATAATTAAGTAAGCTAAATTAATCTAAAAAGTTAAAAATAATTATTTTGAAAAGTATTAATTAATGTAAAAAATGACATTGAGTGACAAATTATGTCACTAAAGAGTATCTTTAGCAAGCTGCGGCAATAAAAGTCTAATATATATATATTTAAGTTTTTTGAAACTAATTTATAAAGTTAATTTAAATTATTAATATCAAATGTTAAAATAGAAATCTAATTTAAATTATTAATTTAAAATAATAATAATATGAGATGAAAATGATGTTTAAAGTTGATAGGTGCAATAAAATTATTTGAAATAATTTTCAATTCTTTTATTTAAAATTTATTTATTAATTTAAATTATGTTTAGACAATTTAAATTATTAATTTAGTAAACTAATTTAATTTTTAAGTTTTAAAAAATAATTATTTTGATAAATTTTAATTAAAGTAAAAAAAATAGAGAATTACAATTAGAGATGCACTGTGTCTTTAAAATGTACTTTTAACAATGCGCTAGGTCACTAAAGACTAAGCTAGTTTTTTTAAATTTTTTTAAATTAATTTAAAGTTATAAATATCAAATGTTAATATAGTAATCTAACTTTAATTATTAATTTAAAATAATAATAATATGAAATGAAAATGGTGATTAAAGTTGATAGGTGCGTGTGATAATTATTTGAAATATTTTTTTTTCTAACATTAATTTCTTATGATAATTTAAATTATTAATTTTTAAACTAACTTAAATTATTCAATTTAATAGGCTAAATTAATTTAAATAGTTAAAAAATAATTATTTTGAAAAATATTAACTAATGTAACACAAATGACATTTACGACCTATCAGTTTTTTTTTTTTAATTTTTTAAATTAATCTATTAAGACAATTAACGTCACTTAAAATATGTTTAGCGATGCAGCTCCGTCATCAAAGATTCTTTAGCGATGTAGGTACCTAGGTGAGTTACTAAAAGTCTAATTTATATATTTTTTAATTTTTTTGAAATTAATTTATAAAGTTAATTTAAATTATTAATATCTAATGTTAATATATTAATATAATTTAAATTATTAACTTAAAATAATAATAACAAAATAGTGATTGAAGTTGGTAGGTATATGTGATAAAATTATTTGAAATAATTTTTAATTTTTTTCTATCATTAATTTTTTTTTAAATTAATTTATTAAGATAATTTATATTTTTAATTTTTTAAACTAATTTAAATTATTCAATTTAGTAGGCTAAATTAATTTAAAAAGTTAAAAAAATAATTATTTAAAAAAATATTAATTAATGTAAAAAAATAATTACAATATATTTTGGTTTTTGAGTATTTGCGGCATGAGTTTTTTTGCAGTTTTTTGGGGGCGGGATTGGTTTACTATGACTCTCCAAGCCCCTAATGACTGCCACGTGTGAACTTGTGGGACCCGTAGGAAGATGATGTGAGTGGGACTATGTTTTCGCGCTACCTTCCTTGTTTTAATTTTACTGCAGTCAATTTTTTGTCAAAGACATGGATGATTTTTGGAAAATCTTGACTTTTTATTTTTTATTATTATTTTTTTCCAACTTCTAAATCAAACGGTCCAAATTAATTAATGAATTTTTTGTTTTAGCTAGAATCTGTGCTATTCTTATTCACTATTTTCTTGTAGGATTCCAATTCATCAGCTTGCTTGACTGGAAATCGAGTCACAGTGATAAAAGCTTATTAATTAATTTGTCAATTAACTTATTAGCATCATTATAAAAGGAGTTTCAATTTGGCTGTGGAGTTTTGATTTTAGCATTTTCCAAAAGTCCTATTAGATATATCTTCTATTTTTATTAAAATTCTATATTGAATAATCTATTTACAAAAAAAAATCTATATTGAATAATCTTAACACCGCAAGAATTATCTATACAAGTCTCATAGTAATCTAAACTCTACTAAATCTTTTTTTTTTTTTTGGGTCAAATTCTAAATTTGGTTTTTAACAAGTAGATTAATCTGAAACCAATTATAGGCAATTATACTTCATTAGCGACGCAGGTGTTGCATTTTTCTAAATTAGCGACACAAAATGCATGTGTCACTAATTAGACTTTATTAGTGACGTGGGTGTTGCTAATTACGTTTTGTGCCTAATTATTTAGCGATATGTTAAGTTTTAGTGTTGCGAATGATTTTAGCTCGTATATTTATTGCTACATATGTAGAATATGTGTCGCAGAATGTATTTGGCGCGCAAATTTTTCGTGACAGTTGTGGAATGCATGTCGCTGAATGTGTTTGGCGCACAGATTTTTCGCAACAGTTGTTAAAGTCGTGTCACTGAATGTATTTAGCGCCACTGATAAAACAATTTGGCAACGTTGTTGTGCCATCGTTTTGTTAACCTAAAATCGATACAATAATTTTGTGTCGGGAATTAGTTTTTTGTCATGAATTTTTTTTTCTATGTCGCGCATTTAGTGTAGTGAATCCATGTTTTTGGCGTAGTGTGAGCACATATATTAGTTATTGAAAAGTTTTTAAAATTTCTGCATTTTTTTCATAAGTAAATGAATGGTAGACATTTTAGTTATGCTCAATTTAAAAAGCATAATTTAGAGTGTGTTACAACAATTGTCATTTTTTGTTGGCTGGTTTTATTAAATTCGTGATAGAAAGTCAAAAGGGGTGATGTGTTTAGACTACAAGCATGGCCCCTTTTTTTTGCGTGGTTTATAGTATTAGTCACAAAATGTCATAAGTGCTATTTAAATAATTTAGTTCTCAATTGGAAGAATCTGTTAAATTTCGTACTTAGTGACGCTTTTGAAGTGTATTTTTTGTTCAATAGGATGATACATATGAAATGTTATCTTTTAAGGGCTTTTTTAGCAACCCGCTATTAGGAGATGTGTGTTAAAGAGTTGTCCTATGTATTTTGAGACACTTTTAAAGTGTCACACTTATCAAGCATTTTTGCATAGTAATATATTTGGTATGGAGGAAGATTGATTTTGGAACTTTAGGCTTTCAAATGTGAATAATGTACTCTCTCTCTAACCAAATTCAAATGTTTGGGTGACAGTCTGAGAAGCCATTAAGTAGTACTACTGCAGAAGCAGAAGCAGGTATTCTAACTAATAATTAAGATATGTTTAGGTAAATGTTGCCTTACTCACTTTTATATTTGGTTGGGGACAGATATAACAAATCAACTTTATGACCTACTTTTGAAAATTGCAACTTCTAAACTTTTATTAGTAGAGGGATTATTATTCTGCCAATATTCACGGGTTAGTTATATAGATAAGCACAACCTGAAAAACGACATACTTGGTTTTGCCGTTTTGGGTCTGGGTTTGGGTTTGGGTTTGGTGATCAATAAAAATCACACAAATAAGCTTGTTGTTTGTCAAGCTAAAAGTTCTCCTTAAATCCAGTTTATAGAAATAATTGTAAAAGTTTGGCATCAATAAGTGCATGACTAAGGAGGTTATAACCAACCGCCACTTCTAATTTTATAAAGGCTAAAGCAATTTGTAACTTGGTAGCTTATTAGGTGGCTTAATCTGCTGAATGATAAAAGAACGTGAAAGTTAAAAAAAAAAATGAATAAATAAATAAATAAAGATTTTCTCCCTAGCTAAATTAAATGGCTTATTTTGCAAGATGTTCATGTTTGCATGTACTCTTTAAGTGGTAAGACTTGCATATATGCATATGTATTTATGTGTTATGTATTTATAACTCTTCGGATTATAATTAATTGATAGAATGCTATTCCATTTCGGTATGGAGTTTGAATTTGAAAATGTCAAAATTGATTTAATTAAACAAAGTCAATTAATAATTATAGTAATTAGAGATGCGACTGAAGTTGATGTGTGTAAGAAATACTGATCTTTTTGGATGATATTATTGTATTACTTTTTTTTTTTTAAATTTAAACGATAGAAAATATACTATCTTTTATATGTAGGTCTGTTTGAATTTGTATATGTGCAATTTTTGTCCTGGCTCTTTTAGATTCATTTTGGATCAGTTTTATATATCTTTGTTTTTAGGTGGAATTGTTAAGTTTTAAACTTGTGACCGCTGAGTCTTTTTGCTCTGATACCATGTTAAATTATCACTTCTCTTAAAATGTTAAGCTAATAAGAAATGTGTCATCAACACTTTTATATTTTATCTCTAATAGATATAGCAGGCCATTGAGTATGCATATAATTTCCATTTTAAGGAAAGCTTTGTGGAGAGAATACCTTAACACTTAAGGAGGCAAAAATAATATATAGTAACGCACGTGAGCACACACACACACATATATATAGTAATGCTACTACCAAAATATCCTGATAGAGTTTTTATCAAGTTTGTTAAAAGTTTATTTTAGTAATAAATATAAAAATTTCATCACTTAACTGTTTATTTTTAATAACGATAGCTTTTAGTTTTATCACTAAAATATAATTTTAATGATAATTTAAAAACTCTATCGAAATGTCATAATAATAATAGCTTCATATACGTATATATGGTGACATATATTCAATATGGCAATTAAGCTACTTATAAATATAATTTTAGAGATCTTTCCAAAACCTGCAATCATACCATGTGACCCCATTAATGGCCATTTTGTAATATGACTTCATTCTATTCTCTTAATTTTTCCACAACCCCTTGTGCATTTCTTTTTTGTTCTCTTTGCTTATTTTAGTTTTAAATTTTTACTGGGACAGAATTAACTTGTTCGAATTTGTTTTTTAATTCCTAATATAGCACATGCTTACCCATGAACACATAAAAGAGAAGCATAATCCTTTTAGGGATAGCCTTCGCCAATATTTATTATAATGACCCCGAATCTGAATCCTCTATCTCTAATAAAATAAATAAATAAAAATATAAAACAAACTAGAGAAGTACACAAACGTTTGAATGCCAATGTTGGATTTCCATTCTTTTTAGAAGATAACCTTGAAGGGTTTATACAATTACAAATATATCCACAGCGCACAAAATGAATTCTGTCAAGGCTCATAGAGTTTCTTCACTCTTTCTTCATTAAGGCCGATCGAAATCGAACTATATGTGAACTTTCTTTCTTTATTTTTTTTTTTTTACTAGACCCACGAAAGAGTAAAAATTTGTTAACTCAAAAAAAAAAAAAAAATGCTAAGAAATGGAGACGTTTTTGGGAGTGTTGAGAAGCAAGGAAGCAAACAATAGTCTGTTCCAGGTATCAGGTAGTCCAGGCAAACACCAGTGGCTGCAATCAGCATAATTTTCAGGCTTTATCATTTCCATCTCTATCAAATTTTTCCCTTCCTTTGTCTTGTAAACCGATGGATGTCCATCTCTTCGATTCAAAGACAGCTCTGTGATGTTCAAGTAGCTAATTACTGGGTTATTAATTATTGTTCTCTCCACAATTTCCACCATTTCTTTAGGAAATGACCAAGCATAGGACTCGTTTGCAATGGGTTTAGTTTTTTCATAGCACCATTGATCTCCTTTGTGTTCTGGTGATATGCTCCTGAAGAGCACTCTTGTTTTGTTTCCATCGACATTTTGGGAAACCCACTTGGCCCAAGTTTTCATAGCAATCTCAAATGCTATTCCAATCTCCATATTTTCCACCTGTTTCCCATTGTGTTCGGAAAAGTCCCACCTGAAAAAACTACTCTTAATTTCTCTTTATTCAAACTTAAATGTTTTAAAAGAAAAAAAAAAAAACTGAATTTTAAAGTGAGGGTCAAGTCAGGTCCACTTAATATTTTTCTTTAAATAATCAAGTCGTCTTTGATATAAGACTAATTGATATATTGTCAAAATTTGTCAAGCAACAATCATGGCTAAAAAAAAAAATCCGTGGCAAAAGCTATCTTTTAATTTAATTTTAATTTTAATTTTTTACAAATTTGGGGGTCTTAACCCTTTACCACTTACCGCTTAACATTCCGTCGAAGAGTCCACCAGTGACCGGTGTTGAACACCATGATATCTGCCCCTTTCCACATCGTAGCAGACTTGGAAATCTTGTCCAGTTTCAGAACTCTGCTACCATTTTCTTTGTTCACTTTTAGTTGAACAAGAAATGGGCTCCAGTAAAATTCAACAGTGCAATTGAATTCCTGTTATATATAAAAATAAATAAATAAATAAATAAGAGAACATCTTAAAATTAATTTAGGATTCTGTTTGAATAGTTTAAAAAAAAAAAAACTCGCTCATTAGTTTACCTTGGATTTCAAGACCTTATAGGAACCACTTTTTTCATCTACATGGGTTTGAGAGGGAGATAAAGAAGAGTAAAGAAGGCAAGCAAAAGATTCCCATTGGTTTCTGTTGAGTGAATCCCCAACTATGATTGCTCTTTTTCCTCTTAGCTTCTCTAGCGTTTCTTTGCCATTGTACCTTCAAAAACCAAACTCACTTTACATTCTTTCTATAACATAGAAAATTATTGTATGTATATATTTATGAATGGCTTAATTTAATTACCTTGGAATCTCACAGCCATTTGCTTCCCAACTCCATTTCTCATAGTCAGAATCTGGGCGTCCATTTCTTTGGCAGCTAACTTGGTCGCTAAGAAATGGACATTGTGCTTCATCATATAGAGGACTTCCTTTTGGATCATAAACCCATTTTCCGTCAAACATGTTGCAGATTTTTTCTTCTTTTCTTCCGTAAGAGGATTCGAGCTTAGACTTTCCGATCTGTTTTGCATTTTGAACAACATTTTGCTGCTGAAAGAATTTAATGGATGATGTTGGTGGCAGTTTCGTAATTTTTTTAAGACTGGCTTCGTTTAGGCCGTTTTGGGTATGGTTGAAAAGGAATAGTAGGATGATGCAGCCTATGATGCTTGCAAATGTGCAGAACTTCCAGTTTTCGAAAATAGAGAAAAATGAAAAAGCTTCCATGGCTTTTTTGTTGGAGAGCTTCCAATTTTGTATTTTCATTTTTAGTTTTTTTTTTTGGTTGAGATGAATTTTGGGTAGTACGTAGTAGCTAAGAGTTAGCTATTAAAGTTCATAGAGTGTTGGTAAGCTCCAATGGTATCTTATCGAATTCACCGAATACACTTATCTTTCACTATTTTGGACGGACAGACAAATAGAGAGAGATAGATATAGAGAGCGATGAATAAGAGGGAATAAAAAGTTAGGAATAAATTTTTTTGTTTTTAATCCCCCGTTATTTGGTATAGTAATATGCAAATAAAAGTAAAAAAGATACTGTATCGAATATTAATTGTATTTATTGATTATAGTTGAACGAACGTTGAAGTGGAAAGAAAATCAAGAAAATAATTTTTATTATTAAATAATGGTTTTATCCTTTGCATATTCTAATTTGAATTTAGCTAGATTAGAATAATAATAATAATTTTGTTGGATAGAGAAGCACTAGCTCACAACTTTTATCCATCATTTGAAATGGATTAGATATTAAATGGAAGAGATTTCAACTTAAGCATAAATAAAATTATCTTTTACAAAAACTTAAAAAATTATTTGTTACACATTGATATTGTTTGATTGGCATAGCATTTCATTTTGGGATGTTAATGCATATAGTCTCGAAACTATATTCTATTTTATATTTTATGTCCTTAAATATTTTATTCTAGTATTTTGCACCTCTAAATTTCATTGTTATTGCAATATTAATCTCTTACTCATTTTCCATCCAAAAATCTGTAAATTTATTATGCAGGGTACATACATGGGGCATTTGGAAGGGATCAAAGTTTAATTCTAGCTATTATAGTTTACAGAACATTGCCTGTCAGTAACCAAATATATATATATATATATATATTGTAATAAAATTATTTTTTAAAAATAGTTTAAATAAAAATCTTTACAAGAAATAAAAAATCTTAAAATTATACTTTTCCTATATAACCATGTTTAAAAATTTAATTGAGTACCATTTTTGAAAGTAAATTTTTTTTAAAGAATAAAAATGTAACTATATATATAAGGTAAAGAAATTTATAATAATAATAATAATAATTGTTGATGTCAGAAATTGCACTGCCACGTGGAGTTTTATAATTGGATGAAATCTATAAAACAATTGAAGAACATAAAAGATCTTGAGGCACCAGTGTGGTACCTGTTAAAAGAACTCTGACGCTTAAGTTAGTGGCTTTGAAATGGCAAGCTTTAATGAACAAATTGAATGAGATGAATTCTACTTGTGTAAGAAGAATGTCAAGGTGTTTGTACCTTTTGTTTTTGTATATCCCCTGTTGCTTTTACCTTTCAAAGTCTTTATAACAAGTTTGTTAACTTGATATAGAGAAAAATCTACATGTAGTTGATTTTGATGATCTTTTCCTAATTTTGTTGTTTACGCCATATTTTTCTCAATACTAATAGATTGTACCATTAGTATCTTTTGAATTTGATTTGATGTTGATTTGTTGTCTATTTTTAACGCTATAATCTCAAGCAAAACCTTTATATGAGACAAAGGGTCGGTTTACTTGAAAATCACATTACTGAGTCTAGAATTGTCCGAGACACAGAATTGCATGTGTCCATGACTTGGGTGGTTTTTCGGATTGGTTTGCAGGTCATTAAACTAACCTCGCACATGGTGATGATTTATACATATAGAGTTAGCCCTAATTCGTCGAGTATTCAAAGAAATCAATTAGTTCTCTTCTCTTCTTTTTAACATTTTGTTGCGTATTTCAATTTCTTTTTCCTGTGCTTTTTGAATTTCTTTGTTGTTTTGTCTTCTAATTTGCCTTTTTCTAGATCTGAGCGATTTTCCACATATAGGAATAAAATAGATAGTGATTCTGATTCTATCTTCATTGATGATTCTCTTAAAGGTGATATTAGAAAATGCTGAAAAATATGGCTAGGGCTCTCTTAGAAGGTGCCTCTAAATCTAAGTCAACTTCAGGGACTTCCGGTGAGCCCTTGTCTATTGATTCTAGGGACAAATAGAGGTTCACTGAACATGTAAGTGAAACCCATAGGAAAGAGGACCGGTCGATTAACAAATCCTAAATTAAGAGTTTTAGGGCTCTAACTCGAATTTTAAATGAATTTGGGTTTCGTGATTTTGTAGAGTTTAGCACGGCTAGTAGTTCTGTGCATGCTATCTCCTCTCGAGATAGAGCTATATGCTTCTATGTCATTCTTTTCAAGTTTGGACTCCATCTTCCCCTTTCCAATTTTATCCGAGTCTTTTTTTCGTACTTCAATATTGCTCTTGGTCAACTTATGCCGAATTGTTGGAGAATAATTTTGGCTATCCAAATTCTGGAGAATTTGCATAGGTTTCAATTAGACCCTTGCATTTTGCTCAAGTGGTATCATGTGAAAGGGATTACCAACAAGAAAGATAAGTATATGTTGAATGCTCGTCACCCAAAGAAGATCTTTAACTTTTTCTGGAGACAAGAACTGGAAAGGGAGGTACTTTTTTGTCTCGTGCAACTGGAATGAGTTTGTTGGTGAAAATATGAGGCCGATTAGAACTGAATGGAAATTTGACTTTGGTAAGATATCTAACTTTGTGCAAAGGCTATTTTTTTCTTTAGCTCAAGCTAACTTTTATTTCTTTCTTTGTAGATTGCCATTTAAATACCGAGCCCATTTCTTTCACAGCTGAGCAAGATTCGACTGCGGAGGAGTTTTTGAAGCTTTCCCATCGCAACTTGTCATATATCTTTACGAAGGAAAACTTTGTTGCATCTGGTCTTCAACCTGCTGGTACATGCTCACACACACACATACATATATGTATTTTAGTGTTTGCTTTGTTTATAACTTCAGCTTGATTATGTAGAAATGAATTATAGGAAGAAAGTTGTTGTCCCGTCCTTGGATGAGCTTCGAAAGAAACTCATGATGAAGAAGTTAAAGAAGAGCTAGGCTTCAACTTCTAAGGAAGTTGCGATAGGTCAAGGTCTGATTCCCAAAGGAACTCCTCTGAGCCACTTTTCTGTGGAGGTTCTTGAAGTTGACAACTTGGATTCAGATACTATCTCTTTGATTTTATATGGTCCTTCCTAATTTTGTCAGAGTTTTCTTGTGTTGAGTTCTTGAGTATTTTAGAATAATTTTATCAACACATAGTCTCTGACTTGGAATTTTTGTTTGTTGTAATGCCTAGCTGCTATTTGTTGATATTGTCAGAGTCTAATTGCTACAACTTCCCAAGCTTCCTCTGTTTCATCTTATGCTTGCATCAATAATTGATCATTTTGTTGTTTGAGGCTTCCACTTGTTCTGGATGTCTTCATTGAAATTTCTGCTGGTAAGACTACTTCGGCATCGTAGAAAGGGAAAATGGTGTTGATCCTGTGGGGGCTCGGAGTAAGCTCAAAGAATTCCTGGTAGTTCCTTCACCCATCTACCTTTGGCCTTTTCTAGTCACTTCTTAAGTGTAGAGAATATTGTTTTATTTGATACCTTGGCTTGACCGTTTCCACGTGGATGCCTTGGCATTAAAAATTTCAAGCTAATATTCCATTCTTTGCAAAAGTTGGTGAACTTGTTGCTGATGAAATCTGAAATAATCACCCTCAGTAGACCGAATTGACATATTATGAACTTCCAAATGAACTTTACTAGATTCGTGTCCTTGATCACATCATATGATTCTACCTCTATCCAATTTGAAAAGTAGCTCGTGGCCACCCGAATGAATTTTTTCTGAGCTGATGCTTGAGGTAACGAGCCTATGATGTCAAGTTCCCATTGGATTAATGGTCATAGGCTAGACACGGTAGACAACTCATTTGCTTGGACATGATGTATTAGTGCAAACTTTTCGCATTCTCTCACGTACTTTTCTAAATCTTTGAGTAGTATCGGCCGATAGTAGTCGTGGAGCATGATTCACCTTGACATGGATCTCCCACTTGAATGATTTCGACAAAGACCTTCGTGCATCTCGGCCATCATTTTGAAAGCGAGATCGGGTTTGAGACATCACATTAAAGGTCCCATGTAGGATCTTTTGTACAGCTCGTCATCTAGTAGCCAACATCTAATGGCCTTTATTTTGATTTTTCTTGCTTTGGATTTAGTGGCTGGAAAAGTTTTGCTCTAGATGTACTGGAGAAGTGGTTTAATCTTGTAGCTGTTTCCTTGATTCACATTTAGAACTTGTGGCACTTCTTCATTTTCTATGCTCCTTTATGATAAAAGCTCAATTGGAATTCACTTGTGGCTGGATTTAATAGAAGATGTGATGTTTGCTAAAGCATCGATGTGGCAACTATGTTCCCTCAGAAGTTGCTTTATCTCAATCTTTTTGAATTCTTTTACCAATCGCTTTACTTTCTCCAAATATGCTACCATAACTGGGTTTGTAGCTGTAAAGGTTCCATTGGCTTGGTTATAACAATTAACACGGAGTCGCTAAAACTTGAGATAGCTTATGCTTTGAATTTATTTGCCAATTTGAGCCTTACTATCAATGCCTCATACTCTACTTTGTTGTTCGAAGCTTTGAATCCAAATTGGAAAGAATGTTCTATCCATTATTTGTTTGGACTCTTTAGCAGGATACTTGCTTATGATCCTTTTTCATTTGAAGAGTCTTCAATGCACAAACTCCATACTTCCGCTAGAGTCTTTCCTTCATGCTCCTATCGATCCGATATTGCAAACTCTACTATGAATTCTGCCAAACTTGGGACTTCATTGCTATCCTCCGCACATATTCAATTTTGTATCTCCTAGCTCTGTAGCCCAGGTAGGCCTGTTAAAATGTCACACGACACGATAGCACAGCATGAAACGACATGATAATTTAAGGGTTTGGGTTTGCAATATCGGATAAGGTTGATATCAGTGTCACATGATAAGGCACAATAAGAAAAATGGGTTGGATTGGGTGAAACCCATTGGAACCTGTTTGACCCATTAGTAAACGGTACTTTTGTAATTTTAAATAATTTTTATGTAATTTTATAATAGTAACTTGTTAGGTCACCTAATAATAACATGTTAGGTCACCCTGCAGCCCGCTAGCCGCTGCATTGCATAGCTTGAAGAAATCTAGATTCTAGAATTTCTTTTTATTCTTATTCTATTCTACCTGGCATTCTCCTTTCATCACTCGATATCGATCTTCTTCCTTCTCCTTTTTTTTCCTTCTTTTGCTTTTCAAATCTTGTACGTGAGGATAAAAAAACTTCCATATTTTTCTTGAATCAATTTGTAGATTTCTCATAATGATGATTTTGATTTGATAACTGGGTGTTTTTGTAGGCGAGTGATGAGGGACTGAGAATGATGATTTTGATTTGATAATCGGTCCAATTTGGCATCCTTTAATTATTAGAAATAAAAGAAAATAAATAAATTTTCTTTAAAGAAGCAAATCAAAAGTTTTTATTTTGTTTAATTTACAAAAAATATATTTAATAGAGAAAGAAACCCAAAAAGAGTTGAAAAGGACTTGGGTATGGACCGTATGGTTGTGAATTACGAATTGAGTGTATGGTGGGTATTTATTAATTTAGCATAAATATCAAAATGTAAAATATCAGAGCATCACTTATTGTATTTATTATTATTATTATTTTTGTTAAATAGTGTATAATTTATTATTAAAGTAATCAGTGTAAATATGTATTTGTATATATGCTTTGTGATCATTGCATTATTAGACACCTCAATTGTAAGAAAGAAGTTGTGTATGTATGAGAAACTAATGAAATGTATATGAACTTGTTGCAGTTACGGATTTAATGAGATGTTAAATTTATTATCTCAATCTCAACTATGTTTTAATAGATTTAAGTTTGTGAAATCGATTGTGACTTATCAATGATGTTACATATATTAATTTTGTATTCATCAACAATTATTGGTTAGATTGAACTGTAAAATAAATTCAAATGAACAGAGACATGTACATTCATTAAAAGTATTAATTACAATATTTGATATCTATTTTTTAATTTATGTGTTTGTAGATGGATTCAATCAATATTGATGATGATGATTATGTCGAAGTTTCAACTAAAGTAGGTGCTAGTGCTACCACAGACACTACAAAAAGCACTGAGGAAATTCATACAAAAGAAAAAAGGCTAAGGGTAGGCAATGTGGGATAATATATGTATGTGATAGTTCTCATGGAATGGGAAATATGTTGCATCATATTCCAAATTTTCCTAAGAAACGAGATGGTGATATTAGACAAATAACTTTATCTAATTCTCAAGGACATGCTTTGATGAGATCTCCAACTTTTGAATATGAAACCTTTTCACAATTTGGTCACAGAGGCAATTATAATGCATGATTTGCCTTTTAACTTTGTTGAATATGAAGGCATAAGAGCTATATTTTCATATATTTCTGTTAATCTAAAATTACCATGTAGGAATACAGTTAAAGCATGCATGTTGAGGATGTTTAGAACTGAAAAACAAAAGCTTCATAATTTGTTAGATTCAGTTCAAGATTGAATTAGTTTGACATTAGATTTATGGACCTCTGTATCAACTGATGGTTATATCACTCTTAGTGCCTACTTTGTTGATCAAGAATGGAAATTGCAAAAGAGGATTTTTAATTTTTGTCATATGCCCCCACCTCACACTGGTATTGCATTGTCTGATAAAATTAGTTCAATGATAACTGATTGGGGAATTGAGAAGAAATTATTTTCTATCACATTGGACAATGCATCTGTTAATGATTGCTTTGTTGAGATTTTGAAAAATCAGTTGAACTATAGGAGTGTGCTTTTGACAAGTGGTCAATTCTTTCATGTTCGTTGTTGTGCTCACATATTGAATTTGATAGTCCATGATGCAGTAAAGGAGATTGATGAGTCAGTTTCAAATATTAAAGGTTATTCTAGTAGGAAGCAAAAGTTTTATGATTGTGTTGCACAAGTGGATATAATAGGTACTAAATGAGGCATGAGACAAGATGTGCTCACCAGATGGAACACAACCCATATAAAAGCTCGAGAATGATATTTACTATCGTTGTGGATTGGTCAATTTAGAATTGTGTGATTCCAATTTCAATTGTTGTCCATCACCAGAAGAGCGGGATAAAATAGAAAAGATTTCTAAGTTTTTGGGGTATTTTTATGAAGTAACTTGTTTATTTTTTGGCACAAAATATCCCACATCAAATTTATTTTTCCCCAAAGTGTTCACAATACAACATAACATCAAATCAGCCATGGAAGGAAGTGACAACTTTTTGAGGAAGATGGGAACTTATACAAATTTGAAGTTTGCAAAATATTGGTCTGAATATAGCTTGATTCTTGCAATTTCTATAATACTAGATCCCCGTTACAAAATTCATTTTGTTGATTGGGCTTATTCAAAGCTTCATGGTAAGAATTCTTATGAGTTTCAACATGTCCAGAACACATTGATTTCCCTATTCGAGGTGTATATGAACAATTTATCTCATGTTACCAATACAAATACCATAATGCATGAGGCTTCTAGTAAGATGGAATGTGAATACCTTATTTTTGAGGTAATATTTTTTTTTGTGGTATGTAAAAATATTAAAAGTTTAAGTTCTCGAATTTATATACATTCATTAAAACTATTGATTATAATACTTTGTATAATGCAGGATTTCGATATTTCTTACAAATATGGTAGTGATTTTTCAAGTAAAAAGACTGAACTTGATAAATATTTTGATGTAGAAAAGCTTGACAGAAAGAAAGATTTAGATATTCTTAGTTGGTGGAAAATGGAGCAATGTCGCTATCTAATACTTTCGAATTTGGCTCGTGATATTTTATCTATGCCAATTTCAATAGTTGTCTCGGTGTTTGCATTTAGTATTGGTGTTAGAGTGCTTGATCAATACCGCAATTCACTAATGCCTGAAAATGTGCAAGCTTTTTTATGTACTCGAGATTTTCTTTTTGGAAAACGAGGTAAAATAATGGTACATTTATATTTCAATATATTTTACTATGATTAACCATTTTTGTGTACTACAACTTCTTTTTATTTTTTTTCTTTTTGCCTATCTTAAGATGCAGATAAAACTCTCTTTGAAGAAATCACGCATGATGTATTTGATTTGAATATAGAGGAATCTATGTCTGGACAATGCTCAAATAGTGTTTTTGGCGATGCTTAAAAGGTAGAAAATAGAAATATATATTAATTCTATTTTTATAATTATTTAAATATTTTTTAATAGCTAACTTTTTATATCGTTTAATGTTTGTTTCTTTTTTTTTCTTTTTCTTTAGGGTACAATGAGATCTATATCTTGGTAATGGTGGAAAAAGACTATTTATTTGTAAAGATTAAGACATTGTTGATTTGTTCTATATTTTATCTTTTCTATTACTTTATGTTGGATTTTCAATGTTGGTTTGGATTGTACTATTTTAAATATTTTTAAATTGACAGCAGTAATACATATTCTTTAGCTATAAAAGATATTTAATATGATCTTAATTTGTAATATTTTGAATTGACAATTATTTATCATTTGCATACATATATTAATTTAAATAAAAAATAAAACACGACACAAACACGAAACGATATGACAAGAACATGATTCAACATGAAAGCTTAACGGGTTGTGACCACCTATCCTGTCTCACTCTGGAAGTCGGGCTTTAGCTTTTGCACAGTTGTATTGAGCGCGAAGATCAACTTTTCCAAGATTGTGTACCTGGATTTAGAATCTAGCAAGATTTTGCTAATATAGTAGATAGGATATTGCTTTTTACCTTCGTTTTGGGTTAGCATCGAGCTAACTGACTTCTCTGAGATGGCTAAGTAGAGTTGCACAACATTGATTGGATATGGTTTTACTTTGAGTTGTTGGCATCCAAGATGATCTTTCAATTTTTTGCAATTTTTTGTCCAATGGAAGTCCTTGCAACTCTTCAGTGTGTTGAAGAACTTGTGATATTTGTATGAGGATCCAAAAATGGAACGGCTCAAGCCCGCGACCCTTCTATTCAGGTCATAACTTTTTTCTTTGTCCAAGCGGACAACATATGCACCAAATCTATGATTTGGACCGGATTTGCCTATATTCCTCTCTGTTACGATATGCCCTTAAAACAACTATGCAGCAACTCTAAAAGTACATTTGTTTGGATTTAACCTCATTTTGTACCTTTCTATTATGTACCTTTTGAAGGTTTGTTCATGTAGACTTCCATGGTTTTGCAATTTTGTTCCTTGAACATTTTATTGACTAGCCTTTGGTTGGTGGCGCTAGCATTTTTGAGCCCGAGTGGAATCACCTTGTAACAATAGATTCCTCTCTTGGTCATAAAAGAAGTATTCTTATCATCATCTAAGTACATGAGGATTTGATTGTTCCTTGAATAGGCATCCAAAAAGCTCATCAGCTCATGACCTACCATAACATTTGCCAAAGTATAGATCAATGGGAGCATCATTTTTGAATGGGCATAGACTTGGTCTTTCATTATCTTTTCAGGTCATCAGATGTATGGACTTAGTAAAGATGTCTGGACTTAGTAATTGTTATTTGTCTTCTTAAGTATTCCCTTTCATAGCTGAAATAAACATGAATGGGCATAGACTTGGTCTTTCATTATCTTTTCAATTTTCATGCACATGGTAATTTCATCATATGATGATAAGAATAAGGAATGACCTTCATGTCATGCAACAATGGTCTAGAATTACGTTATAGGATGAATCGACATCTATGACCATCATTTTTGAATAGATGGTCATCACATGTGTCTCGACTAGCAAGGTTACTTTTCTGAGAAATCAGTTGGTTTTAGCATTTAAACCAATTGAGTTCATTACTCCTACTTTCTGGATGTTGTTAAGATCCCATCCCATGCTTCTCAAGGTTGTTTTCAAGATTAAATCAACTGAATTTCTATTGTCAATGAGGATTCTCATTACCAGATTCCCAGCTAGATCACTAAAGCATCATTGTATGGAAACTAGAGCCCATTGGCATCTGCTTCTGTAAAAATGATATATGAGATTTGGAATAATAGTTTAGGAACTTTTCTATTATTTACCTCTTTCAAAATTATTCGGCTTTATGGATGCGATGCTTTTGGGATGCAAGGTGTCTCATCCGCTAGAGAATCTTCGATGGATGACTAGTACTTCTCCATCATACCCTTTATTTCTTTCTTTTCTTCTCGATGATGCTTTCTGGTTTCCAACCTTTTAAGCTTTCTCGGAAGGAATCAACTATTTCAAATATCCCTTTTTGATTAAGGATTCGATCTCCCACCTCAACTATTGGCATTTTATTGTAAGATGCCCGTAGTCATTGTGGAAGGCACATAACTTCATGTTGTCTCGGGTTCTAAAGTCCTAGACATTTTTTTTGCCACCTAACATAATCTTTGTTCTCTAGGTTTTTGACCATTCTATTAGGGGTTTTACTCAAAGAGTAAAACTTGAATGGGTCGCTAGTTGAGTCAAGGCTCTTTTGCTGGAATTTTGATGGATTTTCTATAGTTTGTCTTAGTCATGGAGCTGCTTATGGTTCTACTACCTCTATTACCGTCTTGTCCTTCTTAATTGATTTTGTATTTTCCCTCTTTTCCATTCTCTCATCTTCCTCTGACTTGATATACTTCGTGACATTACATCGATCATTGTCTTTGGCTCATTTTTTGTGTGGGTGTCATACAAAGGGTTGTCTTGATTGAGACCTTTTCGGAAAGCTTCCACCGCAACTAAATCATTGCAATTTTGGATTCCTACATTTTCTTTGTTAAAGCACTGTGTAAAAGCTTTAAGACATTTGGATTTATCTTGCATTATTGAGAAGAGGTGGTTCGCCACCTTTCTGATTTTAATGTTGGATGCAAACTGCACACCAAATTGGTTGATTAGCTACTCAAATGAGTTAATTGAATTGGGCTCCAAGCAATTGAACCAAGTAGGCACCGCTCATTTAAGCTTGTGTGGAACATTTGCACATCACTACTTCTTTTTTTTGGGAGGTTGACTAGACACATGGCTTGTCGGTAAACAGTCGGATGCTCCATTGGGTCAGTCATTTTGTCATACATATCAAACTTTGGAGCTGTAAACCTAGAAGGGAGGTTGGTGTCAACAATCCTTATGCTGTAAGTTGTCTAGATCAGGTTGGCCATCCATCTGCAATTGAATTGCTAAGCAATGCCTTTCCTTTGTTTAAATTCTTCCCTTACTATCCGTTTCAGGTCATCAGATGTATGACAAAGGTTGTTCTCAGGCTCTCGATTATGGGAAAAGTTCTCTTCCTAATATGCTCAATGCCAGACTTTCAAATCTCCTTGCCCAAATCTAGCACATCTTCCTTTAGACTTTTATCCCTATGTTGGACTCGAACGTCACTGTTGACTCGGACAGGAATGAAATTCCTTTTTTCCTCTCGAGATTCATTTTTCATTCCGTTTGGATCAGATTGCAGATTGCCGAGAGTGTTGGCTTACTCTTGATCTTGGATTTGTTCTGCCAATCAAGATTCAATTTTCTTATCTCTGTCATTTCAGCCTATAGTACTTTTATCTCTGTGTGAAAAACAACAATTTGCTCTTCTTGAGATGTTGATTCCTCTTGGAGAGTATGAAGTATAGCTTTGTGATTTTGAATTGTCATGGTGGTTAAATTGTTTCTAACTTCAATGATTAATATTGCCCCTAGCTAGCTCGCCAAACTATTGATGTTGGAAATTGAACTGCCACGTGGAGTCTTATAATTCATAAAATTTGCAAAACAATGGAAGAATGTGAAAGTCCTTGGGGTACCAATATGGTACCTGCCAAAGGCACTCCGTCGCTTAAGTCAATGGCTTTGAAACGGGAGGCTTTAATGAACAAATTGAATGAGATGTATTCAATTTGAGTAAGAAAAATGTCAAGGCATTTTTACCTTTTTTCTGTATATCCCCTGTATCTTTTGCCTTTTGAAGTATTTATAGCAAGTTTGCTTACTTGAAATAAAGAAAAATTTGCATATAGTTAATTTTGTGTAATTTGATGATTTTCTTCTAATTTTTCTGTTTACGCCATATTTTGCTTGATACTAACAAATTGTGCCGTTAGTATCTTTTCATATTTGATTTGATGCCGATCTCTCTCTCTCTCTCTATCTAATGATAACGCTATAATCCCAAAGGGTCGGTTTACTCGTAAATCACATGACTAAGTCCATAATTGTCCGAGATCTAGAATTGCCTATGTCTACGACTTGGGTTGTTTTTCTGACTAGTTACCAGGTCATCGAGCTGACCTGGCACATGGTGATAGTTTATACCTATACAATAATTATTATTATATTTAGAAAAATGTATAAGAAATAATAGAAGTAAATATAAAATTATTAGTATGCGAAAAAATTCTTTTAAAACTATTTTTTAATTAATATTATATTAATTTTTTAAAATTTAATCCTTTTAAAATATTTATTTAAAAAATAATAATTATTGTATTTGTTCAATTTGTTTTCTTTTTTCATGATTCTCTATCAAAAAAATCTTTAAACTATAATGAATTGTTGCAATATGGTCCCACTTAATCTTTCCACATGAGTCGCATGAGATAAAATTAGTAGATTTTTTGACGAATAATGAGCTAGAGACTAATAGTGCAAAATAAACTACGAAGTTTATTTGGAGAAATGCTTAAAAATAAATTTTAGTGATCAAATTGTAAAACGTAGAACAGTTTAGGGATCATTTTTGCCCATATCGTTATATCAAATGTTTAAAAATACTATTTATTTTTCTTCTAGTACCTTTATTTATTACTTATAATAGATATCTTAATGGAGTTGCATTTGTGAGATGGTATTGAGAAGAAATTAGAGAAAACTGAAACTTAGGAGGTTATTCAACATCTTCAAGTGATGCGGATTGTGTTTTAGCACCATCATGAGCCATAAAGACATTGAGTTAGATTGTTTGTGGACTTTGGAACCCTGGCCATTCTCTTTTAGTAGATTAATTAGGGAAGAAGTTCTTGATACAATTTTTTTATAAAGAATAAATTGCTTAACGAGTTCATGTTAAAAATTATTTGGATGGCTATTTTGGTGTTATAAGTTGTAGCAGGTTTATTGGTGATTTGGCTTTGTTGTGGAAACATGGAGTGTAGGTCTCAATTCTCTCTTATTTGGTGGGTCATATTGATGACTGGCTACTATGGTCAACCAAAAGCTGTTTTACGTAAGCATTCTTGCGAGCTTCTTCATCATTTGTCTAAAGTTAATAATATGGCAATATGGGTGGTTCAAGAAAAATTTATTCTCTCTTATTCGGTGGGTCATATTGATTCTATATTTACTCCAATAATGGGGCTCCTTTTTCAGTTCATTGGCTTCTACGGTCACCTATAGAACTTGTTTTACGTGAACATTCCTTGGAGCTTCTTTGTGGCTTGCCTAAAGTTAATAACATGGCATGGGTGGTTTGAGGCAACTTTAATGAAATTATGGTTCGAGATGATAAGTTGGGTGATAATTTACACCCTAGATATCATATGGTTAGTTTTAGAGAAACTTCAAAATTTGTTTCCTTAGAAAAATACCTTTCTTGGGTTATAAGATTACTTAGGATAATAGGGCTTATAAGGCTAATGTGAAGGCCCAATTGGATCGTTGATTTTCAAACTTGGAGTTTATTTCTTCAGCGGCCTAAGGCTTTCGCCCGACATTTTTATGCTCAACATCTGACCATCGAGCCTTAGTTTAAAGAAATGAACAACTTTCTTTTCCTCCCATATTACAGTTTGAATCAGCTTAGGTTGGTGAGTCAGGTTGTGAGGAGGTGATTCATAATAGTTGGATGAAGCATATTAGTGTTTCCACTTGGAATAAGCTTAGGTTGGAGAGTCGAGTTGTGATCAGATAAACAAGTGTTCCAATCATCTTTCTACATGAAATAGCATCCCTTTTAAGTATATTACCAATATATTAAACAACTTTGACAACAAATGTTGGAGGTTCAATGACTTCCTTCTTCTTTGGAAAATATTACAAGATTCAAAGCTGTGGAAAATGACTTTGATTCTATCATGGCAAAGGAAGATTTGATGCGGCATCATTGTTTACGTGTGAACTGGCTTAAACATGGAAATAGAAATTCTCAAGTTTTTCATCAAAAGGTACCATTCATGAAATTACCAAGCCAAGGTAATTGGATTGTACAACTTGCAGCAATTCTTGGGTCTTTCTTGTGTACTTTCAATCCTTATTCAAATCCTCTGGGAACCAAGACGTTGAATCATTTTACAAAATATATTGAAGTAATAATTTTGATTTCCTTCATCCATTCATTGTTGATGAAGTTATATCTAGTCTCTTCTAGATGCACCGAACCAAGGCTTTGGGTGAGGACATAATGTCTGCTCTCTTTTGTCATAAATATCTAGCATATAGTCAGTTGTGACGTTTCAACAATGTGCTTAAAAGTGTTGAATGAGGATGGATATATGATTATTTTAAATTATTTCTCTTATTACTCTGTCCTATTAGCATGTGTAATGTGCTATATAAGATAATAGCTAAATCTCTTGCTAATAGGTTGAAGAAAATTTTCTCTAATATTGTTTCACAGGAGCATAGTGCTTTCATTCATGGGAGACAAATAACATTTAATGTTATAGTGGCATTCCAAACTATGCATCCCTTGTGTGGCTGTCATAAGGATGGTTCTCACTTAATGGTAGTCTGTTAGAAAAGTAGGCTGAGAGTTTCATCCAATGAAGAAGAAGAGATTGAAAAAAACACAAAACTTCTTTCTATTCGGCCAAAAGGCCTTTACTTTGGCCAAAGGCAATAACAAAGCTGAAAACACAAATATTTAAACACAAAACAATTTTCTTATGAACAATAGAAGTCATGGGCAGATCTATGTACTACTGTCTAACCATTCCTACACTTGTGGCTCTTATTTAGCCACCCAAATATGTCACACAAATTACTCCTACATATCCCTAAATTTATGCTATTGCATTAGAACTAAACTAACTTATCTTTAACCAAACTAAGCACAAATGACCGGTTACTTCAAATGAGCAACCTTACAACATTTAGTTCCTAAAGTACATTACAAAAATACATTTATCAAACACATTCAAATTGGATATGAGTAATTCCTACGATAAAGTTGAATGGCATTTTCTTAGGTCTATGATGGATAAATTGCGCTTTCATTTTAGGTGGACTAACCTGGTGGTGTGTTGTGTCACTTTTGTTTCTTATTTAGTATTGATCAAGAAAGAACTTTTGGTTCCTTCTATCCTGATAGAAGCTTGAGATAGCGTGACCCATTATCTCTTTACTTATTTTTGCTTTGCATTGAATGGCTCATTGGTTTGCTTAGGTAGGCTTCTTTGGCTATAGAATTACAGGTTTCGAGCAGCTTTTTCAGCTCCTATGGTTTCTCATTTCCTTTTTGTTGATGACAGCTTGTTATTTGCTAATGCTTCTTTGAAGGAGACTTTGCAGATAAAATTTAATTTGCATACTTAGGAGCGGGCTTTTGGCCTTCAAATTAATTTGGCTAAGTCTTTGTTACTTCAATCCTAAAACTTTGTTTCAAGTTCATAATGTTTTTAAATTTGTTTAGGAGTGGCCTCAAGCTCTTCTCAAGTCCAGTATTTGTTACTTTAACCAGTATTTTGGGTAGAAATAAAATGAGACACTTTCAAGCCATTAAAGACCGAGTTTCAAGGAAATTGTAAAGTTGGATGGAACAACTTTTTTTAAGTTAGGAAAGAAATTTTGTTGAAGGAAGTTGTTTAAGCTGTTCCAACATATGTATTATATGAGTTGCTTTATGGTTCTGTGTCAATTACTTTCCTAAATTCATAGTCTAATTTCGAGGTTTTTGAGGAACAATACAAAAGATAGGATGTTTATATGAGTTGCGATGGGAGGCGGTGTGCCAATTTAAAAGCAATTAGGGGCTGGGTTTTTACATGCTAGCTGAGTTTAACCAAGCTCTCTTCGCTAATCAAGGCTGGCATATTCTAAATTAACCAAGTTCTCTTGCAGCACTTGTTCTTAGGGCTCACTACTTTATGTAGGTTGAGTTTATGCATGCAATGAGAATCTCAAGTTGTTCTCCTCATTGGCGTGGTTTGTGTAACATCGTCTTGGGTAGTACAAAAGATTTTCAATTTTGACTGTTTATGGATCCAAAAGTTGACTTTTTTGTGTTTTCAGGTTTTGTATTTGAACATATTACCTATTGTGTAGAATTCATCAATATGAATTCGTAGACTAACAACATGTTTGTTTTGAGCTACCAATTAAAAAATTAGGGTAAAAAAACTTCTAACGCATTTTTTTTCCAATTTAGTCTCGCATAATTAAGCTTTTACCATAATTGTTTACCTTTTTCTTATTATTATGTCAAATCAAAATCATATTTTATAAAATATATATATTTTATTTTTTTTTAAATTCATCATCTTCTCCAGCTAGCCAAATCATGAACCAGACCTCCACTTTGACTCATTCGTGCATCACTTGCCGATTAAGCTTCATTGTGCAATTCTTTTGAATTTCGGCCACCCACCCCAAAATATCTATACCAAATCGAAGCCCACAATTTAAGCTACTCACCAACAGTAAGAACTCGTCATCAGACTATCGGTATTTGCTGGAAAAAGGAGAAAATCCGGTAATATTCATTAACACCAATAGCCAAATCTCAGCAAGGTTCAGCTTGAAAGGAAAAATTATATATAGTATTGTGGTGGTTTTTTAGTGTGTCCCTTGCTTCATGGATTGGGAGCTTTGAATCTGCAAAAAAGAAGAGGAATTGATTAGAGGGGTGGCCGGCATGCCCTCTCCAATGTCAAAGTCAGGCAATGTCCTTATTTAATCTCTCTAGAGCTTTTTCTCAAACACTCAAGAAGAAATCAAGAAAAAAGAAAGGGAGAGAAGGAAAGATAGAGAGGAAGGAAAATGGTGTATGCTTGGGTAAGGGAGAAAATGAGAAGGAAGTGAATAGTGAAAGGGAGGGGAAAACTAAGAGAAGGGGAGGGAAAGAGAAAGAGTAATTATTTTGGCTGCAATCCCTAGGTGGCTCCCAAAAACTCCCCTCTCTTCATTTTTCTCTTTCTCTTTATACCTTAAACTTATGGTTGAGATTGGAGGGCATAACTCTTAACATCGTGGATCTGCTGACATATGGCATTTGGTCACTTTCCTTTCTTCCTTTTTGCCCCCAAATATGTAGGTTTAAGAGTTGGCGGGTCAAGCCCAACTTAATCCCTTCATTTAGCTTACCTTTGGGACTTATTTTGATAATTTGGCCTAGTAGGATGACACTCCACACCAATAGCCCTCAATTGATTTTATTTTTGAGTCAAATCAATTTTAGATTGGCCTAATTGTGATCAAAATTTTAGAGGCAAAGTAGGAAAAGGACACCGGATTTTTTGCTATGAAGATGCTTGGAGTGATTCCCCATTCTTGCTTGATTTTTTGTTTTCTAGAAAACAGGTATGAATTGCAGCGTTTAAGACATCATTAGCTTTTAATCATTTTTTTGAATTTAGCTCTTGGGTCACCCAACTTCTAGCTGAATATGTGCCTAGTCTCAAAGAGTGTTTAGCTTCTAGGACGCTCAGCCTCTAGAGTGCTCAACTCTTGGTCTAATATGTGCCCAGCTCAGGGAATGTTAAGCTCCTGAACACCAAGTCCTTGGTTGATTCTTAGGCTAGCCCAGAGAGTGTTTTGCTCCTGCGTTTAACTGTTAGGGGTGCTAAGCCTCTAGAGCACTCAACTCATGGTCGAATATGAGCTAAGCCTCAGCTCTAGAAGTTCTTTAGCCCTTTAGCTAATGTGAACACCAAAGGTCGAGATGGTAGTAGATGGAAATTCACCTCCTCTGATGGATCAAGGTGAACCCCAATGTCGACATGGCAGTTGATGGCAATTCATCTGAGCCCATGCACTGAGGTGAACCCCTGATAAATCACAATTTATATATGTTTTATGTACCTCAATATTTGAATTAAGCATGTTTTATTAATTTAAAATAGATTAATATGTATTTTTCTATGTTTTTGGTGATTTTGACCTTAAGAAAGGAATTTTGAAGAAAGAAAGGCAGAACAGTAATTAAAAGCAACGAGACAGAAACCACCAGGCTCTTTACCAGGTGCTCGGCCAGTGGTTTTTAACAAGGCAGTTTCGTACCAGGCGTGGTACTAGGCACCTGGGCTGACGCAAATTTTGGGCGTTCATACGCGTTTTCTATTAGTTTTTAGCCTTAATTTTTAGTTTAAATAGGGTTTAGCTATTTTGTAAAGGGGGAGCCATTTTTGGGAGAAAAATAATAAAAGAATTGAGATTTCTAACAACATGATGATGAGCTAATTCGTTCTTTTGGGTAGAAATATTGTTAGTTACTAAATTATAAGGTGTGAGACTTTGTTTATATGTTTTAATTATTCAATTTGTGTTCTTTCGTTCTATTTGTTTGCTGTTCAATTCTCTTTTGATTATAATTTGGATCCGTTATAATTATTTGTGAATTGGGTAATTGATAATTAGAGTTCAATTGTATTGAATGTTCTAATAGCTAGTAGCACTTTGATTTTGACAATTACGAGCCAAGTTCTTGTTAATTTCTTAAGAGAATGCAAAGTAGATTAAAGGTTTACAACGTTTGTAGGACTTGTTTACTTCTAATATTGAGCAACAAATTTCTTACTTAACATCATTAGTATGACAGTTGGCTATAGGGCAAGCTCAAACTGCTGTGGTTTACAAAATTTGTTCAGTTGTGGGTCATCCTATAGATTCATGTCCAACTATTCAAATGATGAGACCGTTCAACAAGAAAATGTGGTTGGTGGCTTCTCTGGACAAACATTTTGCATATATGATCCATTTTCTAACACTTACAACCCTATATGGAAGGATCATCCTAATCTGATTTATGGTAACAACCCATGACTAAATTGTTACCAACAACCGTGTCAAGCAAGACCACCACCTGCAAAACCTCTTAAATTAAGTATGTCTTTGGAAGAAATCGTGAAAGCTTTAGCCACTAACACTCAACAATGGCAACATGACGCAGCAAAGAAATTTCAGAATTTGGAGAATCAGATGAGCCAAATAGCAATTGATGTGGGCAAGCTTCAAACAAATCAGTCTGGACAATTGCCATTGTAACCAATTAATCCACGGGAGGAAACTAAAGCCATTACCTTAAGAAGTGGAAAATAAGTGGACATCTCCAAGAAAGACAATTTGGAGACTAAAAAAACAGCATCAAGTGGAAAAAGAAATTGAAATTAAAGCATCACCTAAGGTAAACTCATAATCTCTTAATATTTCTTCTAACAATTACATGGTTGCTTCTTTTCCTAGCATATTGAACAAGGGTAAAAAAGATGAACAAGAAAATAAGATTTTAGACACTTTTCGTAAGGTGGAGGTCAATATTCTACTAATTGATGCAATTAGACAAATCCTTCGATATCCTAAGTTTCTAAAAGAGCTATGCACCAACAAAAGAAAGCTAAAAGGAAATGAAAAGATCAAAGTAGGTGAGAATGTATCAGCAATTCTATAGAGGAAGCTACCCCAAAAATGTAAAGACCCATGTACGTTCACTATATCTTGTATAATTGGAAATGCTAATGTAATGCCCCAATCTTTGTATGCAACTTTACAATTGGGTCCCTCGAAAAAAACTCGAGTTATTATCCAACTAGTGAACATATCTAATGCCTACTCCGAGGGGGTAGTAGAAGATGTTTTGGTATAGGTGAATTGGATGGTTTTTCCAGTAGATTTATATATCCTTAACATGGAGAATGACACATCACCAAATTCAGCATCGATTATTCTTGGGAGACCATTCCGAAAAACTACATGCACTAGGATTGAAGTACACGAGGGGACTCTAACTATGGAATTTGATGGGGATTTTATTACATTTAATCTTTTTGAGGCTATGATGTACCCTGCTGAATCTCGCTCTTGTTTTAGTAATGATAATATTGATGATTTAGTGCAAGAGATGTTTGAGATGAATGGCAAAGATGAATTAGAGGTCGTGCTTCAACAAAGGTTGACACATGACTATGTGGCCACTAAAAGAGGAGATCATAAACACTATGATGGCACTACAATCATTACTGTTAATTCCTACTAGGTATGTCCTTTCTCAAATTCAATTGACCACTTCTAACAATGAATTGCTTCCTTTTGTGGTGCAGGCACCTACTTTGGAGTTGAAACCTTTGCCTCATTATTTGAAATATGCATATTGGGAGACACTGAGACTTTATGTGTAATAATAGCAAAAGGATTGACCTCACTCTAAGAAGAAAAGCTGTTTTGAGTGTTTAGATAATACAACACTGCAATTGGGTAAACCATAGCTGACATAAATGGAATTAGCCATTCAATATGTATGCACCGAATCCTATTAGAGGATGGAGCTAAACCTAGTCGTGAGGCTTAAAGGTGGCTCAACCCAACCATGATGGAAATAGTAAAGAAAGACATACTGAAGCTACTTTCAGTATGAATTATTTACCCTATCTCAGATAGAAAATGGGTGAGCCCAGTCTAAATGGTACCAAAAAAGATGGGCATCATAGTGCTGAAAAATCACGATAAGGAGCTTATTCCAACTAGAGTGCAAAATGGATGGCGTAAGTGCATTGACTACATAAAACTAAACATGGCCATGAGAAAGGATCATTTCGGTCCTCCTTTCATTGATCAAATGTTGGAACGTTTAGCAGGTAAAACTCACTACTGTTTTCTTAATGGTTATTCAGGTTACAATAAAATTGTGATTGCTCTGGAAGATCAAGAGAAAATGACATTCACATGCCCCTTTGGTACATTTGCTTATCGGAGGATGCCTTTTGGACTATGCAATGCCCTAGTAACCTTTCAGAGATGCATGATGAGTATTTTTTTTATCATATTGAAAAATGCATTGAAGTTTTCATGGATGACTTTATTGTTTATGGTGATTCCTTTGATGCATGCCTAGCTAATTTAACATTTATCCTGAAACGTTGTATTGAAACTAATTTGGTATTAAATTTTGAAAAGTGTCACTTTATGGTTGATATGGGGTATTGTTCTTGGGTATGTTGTTTCAAGTATAAGGATAGAAGTAGATAAGGCTAAAGTGGAAGTAATAATGAGATTACCTTACCCCAAAAGTGTGGAGAAAAGAAGTGTGTTCTTTTCTTGGTCATGCAGGTTTTTATCGTAGGTTTATCAAAAAAATTTCAAAGATAGTCTTGCTATTGTCCAAGATTTTAGAAAAAGAGGTGGCATTCAATTTTGACCAGCAGTGTAAGGAGGCCTTTGATAAGCTTCAAAATGCACTCATCACAACCTCAATTATTCAACTACCAAATTGGGAGCTCCCATTCGAAATTATGTGTGATGCAAGTAACTTTGATGTTGGAGCTCTTCTTGGACAAAGTAATGGAAATCATGCTTATGTGATTTACTATGCCTTGAGGACATTAAATGACACCAAATGCAATTATATTACCACTGAAAATGAGCTTTTAGCTGTGGTTTTTGCTTTAGATAAGTTTCGATCTTATTTACTTGGTGTTAAAGTGATTGTTTTATCTGATCGTGCAGCTTTAAAGTATCTATTATCTAAGAAATAAGCAAAACCAAGAATCATCTGCAGGGTCTTTTTATTGCAAGAGTTTGACTTGGCAATCAAAGATAAAGAAGGAGCAGCAAATATTGTAGCTGATCACTTTAGCAAATTGGTGCGCGAAGAGAAGCCTCTACGTTTGCAAGAATTTTTCACCGAAGAGCATCTTTATGGCTCACAAAGCATGATTACATGGTATGCTAACATAGTTAATTATTTGGTTACTGGAATTGTGCCTAAAAGGTTTAATAAAGCCAAGAGAGATAAATTTAAAAGTGAGGATAAATATTATATGTGGGATGATCCGTACTTGTCGAAAGATTGTTCCTATCAAATTATTAGACGTTGCATACCTAACTCTGAAATTCAGTATATTCTTACCGTCTGTCATCAGTATGCATGTGGCGGCCATTTTAGTCCTAAACGTACTCCTAGGAAGGTTTTGGGCAGTGGTTTTTATTGGCCTACACTATTTCTTGATGCTCATGTCTTTTGTAAATGTTGTGAAAAATGTCAAAGAATTGGGAGTCTTAATCGATTCTTGTGTGTGAAATTTTTGATGTTTGGGACATCGACTTTATGGGTCATTTTCTTTCATCTCAAGGTTACTTATACATCTTACTCGCTTTGATTATATTTCGAAGTGGGTGGAAGCCATACCCTCCAAGACTAATAATACTAAAGTGGTTGTAGGTTTTCTTTTGCTCTAACATTTTCAACAGGTTTGGCATTCCAAAAGCCTTAATGAGTGACCATGGTACGCACTTCTGCAATAGAGTAGTGGAAGCTTTACTGCACAAATATGGAGTGATACATAGAACTTCTACTGCATACCATCCATAAACCATCGATCAAGCTGAGGTCTCAAACTGCAAAGTGAAATCCATTTTAGAGAAAATGGTGAACAAAAATCAAAAGATTTGGAGTTTGCACTCTTGGCATACCAAACTGAGTACAAAACATCTATTGGGATATCTCCATATAGGTTGGTGTTTAAAGATTGAGCATAAAGCATATTGGGCAGTCCGCTAGTGTATCATGTATTCCTACAAAGTTGGTGAGGAGCGAAAATTACAGCTACAAGAATTAGAGGAACTTCGTCGTAAGGCCTATGAGAATTCCAAAATATATAAAGAAAAGGTAAGTTGCGATCCCATTGGATTGGTCCTTTTGTTGTCACTAATATTTTTCCTTATGGTGGTGTTGCGATCAAGAGTTCTGAGACAGACCAAATGTTTAAGGTTAATGGACATCACTTAAAGCCATTTTATGATGGATTTAGGGAGAGAGTGGTGGAGGAAGTTCGATTGGAGACAATCCAATGTTCAAAAAAGAGCTGAGATATAGTGCGGTGTAGAACAGAGCCTCGTTGAGCCAACGGCATTAAACAAAGACACTGTGTGAGAGGCACCCCCACAAATGTTTTAGCTTTTCGAAATTTTATCTAAAGTCATTTGTTGTATGTTTTGTTCACAGGTGTTTGATAGGCATAAAATGTTAATGTTTTTATGCTACTTTTTATATTGAATTTTAGATACTTAATAATTAATTGTTAATAAAAAGTACTTAATTACTGTATTTTTCTATTTTCAGTTAAAGAAAGACAAAAACTGGAATTATTGTATTTTTGCGCAACCTTTACTGAGAAAATCATATATAGAGCTACACTTTGAGGTTTTGTGAGATTCCAGTTTTAAATGATTCCTAATTAACTAGGATTAAATTCTGTAAAGTTTCATTGCAATTTATTCAGCCAATCAGTACCAGTTTGATTTACAAGTTCAACAATTTCATCAGTTGCGGCAGATTTACACTATCTTAGGGAAATTGGAATTTAAGTGTCTTCCTGAGTGTCTTCAAGCTAAGACATAGAACTGACTTTTTCAACCAGAATCAGTGAATTATGAGTTCATTTTGTCATCCAAAGTATGATTGGAATAGGCTGACGGTCATTGGTGATATAAAAGGAAACTGTCTTTGCTTACTAGGATGACATTGATGATTGAACTGCCAAGTCATCACACTCAAGCCATGTGTATGAATTTTTCCACATCATATGCCACATGGGAGGTCAGATTATTCTAATTATAATAATTGGAATAATATTTAGAATAAAAGGAATTACAGTTAGAGATAAATTTATTCCTAAAGAGATATGGGATGTTTCCTAAATCCTAGTGTGAACATGAGACACAAAATACTCTTTTATCCTTAAGGTGGCCAGCCATAGAGGGAAATTATGGGAGTTTAAGATCATGTATACATATTATCTCATATATTCTCTAGGTTTTAGACGGACTCTAGGGTTAAACCTATCCTAAACCTCTTCTATAAATACCATGCAACATTGAGAAACAATACACAATTCACTACCACCCTCACAGCCCCCATGGTTGCAGCTGTCATTCCTTTTTTCCCCATTCTCACGGCAACAATAGTTTTTCCTAGGTTTTATATTCAGTTTCTAAAGGTTCTCACATTGAAAAGTTGTAATACACAAAGCCAAGTTCAAGGAGAAATTCAGTCAGCCTTGGAGGAATCAACCTTGTGACTTTGGATCATAGTTTGGAGAAGCCAAGAGGAGAAGATTGAGGATTATGATGTAACCCTATTATGACTATTTAGTGTGTAATGCATATTTAAGTTTGATTCATGTTTAAGGTTAATATTTCATTGTAGTTCTTAATGCTTCCATGAAAAGGTGGATTGATTTAGTATTTATATTGGCTTAGGAATAAGGGATATAAATATGGATAGGCAATGAAATATATGGTTATAGGAATATTGCATGCCTTAGTGACACCTTTGACAAGAACATATTGGGTTTGCATGTCTTAGGGCTTAAATTTCAGTATTTAGATTATGGATAATTAAATACCTTGTGCTTGCTAGATTAGAATGCATTGAGGAATCAACTTGTAGTCACTTATGGTCAAAGGGGGGTTAACCTATGAATCTATAATGCATTAGGGCTAAATAGAAGTAATAGTGGTGAACTAATAATCCTTGTTTACTAAAACCTTTGAAATACTTGCTTGCTGCCTTGTTCTTAATTGTAATATTGCTTTCTTTTAATTAATGCTTTGCTACTCAAACAACAATCAATCAAAACAATTTCCTTTTACTTCTATTAATTTAGTTAACAATTGATTTATTCTCGAAACTAGAGACATTATTCCTCGTGGGATCGATACAGGTTTTCTCAAATAAAACCACTTTATTACTTATTGATTCCTACACTTGTGAGTTAATCAAAATTATACCACAACAGTGTTCTAGAAAAAGAATACAAAATGAATCGCTAGGTTCCAAACAAAAAGTGTGAAACACAAGACCAAATGCCTAGGGTAGCGCCTGAGGTTGCGCCTGGCAGGGACTGCCCTGTCCCTGGTGGGCTTTCTGAAGAAAAAATGAAGAAGCCTAAACCCATTCACCCACCATAAATTAACCCATCCCACCCGAAATCCATCCCATCCCACCATTAATTCAACACTAAACTTTCCCCTTCTCTCTTGACACAGCAATGTCTCCCCCACCAAAGAACTTTGTTGCGAAAGCCCTTCCTAGCCACCTTTGGTGCAGTCGTTGCTTGCCATATTCTCCAACTCCCTCAGCAGCCGCCCATCGTCTTGTTACCCACGTGGCAGTCCTTAGCCATATGAGCCAATCCCCTCAGCTACTAGCCAATGTCATTAGCTAGCGCTGACCACCGCATCGTCAATCTTCCCTACCATCACCGATCATCACAATGGTCACTGGGTATCATCATTTTGTCCCATCTTTCCCCAACTGGCTGATTCTATGATTTTGCTTCATTTATTGCAATTTGGGGTTCATTTTTTATGATTGCTATATTGCTTTGGGATGCATGTTGACACTACTATGGAATTTCTCTTGTGCTAGTTGATAGTTCTGCCATATTAGTGATATTATTGTTTGATTGTTACAGGCTTAATCTTTATTTTGTAGTGTGTAGTGGTGGGTGCTCTGGTGTTAATAATTGTGCTTTTGGGTTTATATTTTGGTTGTTGGAACAAATGGCATGAACAAGACAACCTTAGGTTGATGATTTTCACTCTGATATTCATGCTGGTATCACCCGTACTTTGCCTCTTCTTGAGCTAAATCTCATCCCATGCCTCATTCTTCAGTTTGGGGCTACTCACGTTGAACAGCTAGCTTGGTTCCCGCTTTTAGTTCTTCCGAAGCATCCCATTTTACTTCTCAACCTAATGCTCAGTGGAGTGAAGCAAGGAATTCTAATTCCCTTATTGTGGAAAAATCAGTTTCAGCCGAGATTGATTCTCTTTTCAATTTGATGATGCTTTTGATTCTATAGAGTGGCACGGTCCACTTCAATTCACCAAGGCTTACTATCCACAGTTGGTATTGGAGTTTTACGCCAACATAAAAGGCAAAGACAATCCTGTAGTTCAAACTGTTACTTCTTATGTAAAAGATTGACTCATCCATTTGACTCGACCACTTCTTACCTCTATTTTGGGTGAGTGATGAGGGTCTGGATTTTTTAATGATTAAGGATCATGTTCAATCTGATCCTCAATTTAAGTTACAAGAATCTACAGCTCGTTTGGCTAACACACCGACTCCATGTCCATCCAAAGAACCTAGAAGGTTACACAATATGGTTTATGGCACTACCAATTTGACAATTCATCAGTGGGAGTTAGTTTATTTATATAGTGCTAATATTCTTCCACGAGCTAGCAGTTTGACTGAGGTCTGACTTATGGACATCTATTTCTTGGATAAGATGCTTCATGGGTTGTAAGGTGATCCCGGTCTACCTCTCACTTCCGTCATTCTCACCTAGATGCTGCAAACTATTCGACTTCACTATCCGAACAAGTTTTTGACTTATCTACTTTTGTTGACTAAGGTTTCTAATTATTTTGAGGTGGATTTTTCTGGCAAAGATGTGCACATGACTTGGACTGCAGATGTGATTACCGAGGCTACTCTAGGTCACCACCAGTTTGTTAAGGTGCGGGGTGTATGGACGAATCTGAGCCGTTCTTCTAATGCCAGTACTGAGGATTTTGAAAAGATTATTGGACCTGATGCGAGTTCGAGTGAGATTTTCTTGCTGCTTGGTATTGAAGGTCTTTCTTTTGGATTCTCTGTTCATGAGTCTTTTCAGTGCCTTGAGCATCAAGCTTTTGGAGACTCAATTGCTGCAACAAGCTGAGCAACTTCGGCGGATTTGGGCAACAATGGATCCTTCTACATGGCCACCTCCATAGTTTGGCTACCCTTTATGCATGCTGTGGACTATGATTTTTGTCTCAAGGACATTTTCCTCACCTTTCTCATTTCTTTTTAATCATTTTAATGCACATTGGTTATTTACCTTTATTACTATTTTGTTTTGTGTATTAATTTACTTTTTGATTTTGTCTCTGGACTGTGATTTGTGACTGCCTTTGCTTAGTTGTTATTTTTTCTCATCACTGTGAATCACGATAATTTTGATATTATGGATGGGGATTTAGGTACAATGAAGCAAATAGCATGATTAATTAAGTGAGTTTAGAAATTTGAAGTCTGTTTTGGTGATCATTGAAATTGGGCAAAATTAAAGCTAGTTTCGGCAAATTTAAGCCTAAGTAAGCTTTTGAGCCTTGAATTTGAATTAATTACTTCTTTTAATCATTTTTGTGAGTGACATTCGTGTTTGAATTTGAATATTTAGAACTTGCTTTGTCATACTTATTGAGATCACATTGCTACATTTTTGCATTAAAATGATGAAGGCATTTTTCTTTATTTTAGCCACTTAGCCTAAAAAGCCAACCTTTATGTTTATCATTATTTAACGCCTTTGAGTTTTTATGATCTTTTTCTCAAATCTGAGCTGAGTTTCTGAGCTCTTGGTCAAAGAACTTTCAAACTTCAAGCTCTTCGTGGATGAGCTTTTTGTAGAGGAGCTTCCGAGCTCCTAGCTCTTGTTCAAAGAGCTTCCAAGCTATTGGTTAATGAGCTTCTAAGCATCAGTGAAACCTTCTATATGTATAGCCCAATCATCAGTGCAACATTCTATGTGCATCGTCATATCTGTAAAACTCTGGATATAGGCCTTCAAAACCTCATTGCACGATTGACAATAAATGGGAAGGTGGAAGAAAGCTTTCTCACTAAACGAGCTCCTATAAATTGTATCACGAAGGCATTTTCTAGCTAGCTGAATGAATTGATATATCCAGGTCGTAAGCTTGTAAACCAAGTCTATGCCACTCATCCTAAAGTTAAAAGGAAAGCTCGACCCATGATGGTATCCTCAACTGCTTCAAACTCCATCCAAACTTTGTAAGCCCTCAAATGCTGTGTTAGATTTTGACGCTCCAACCTCATCAAGGTATTTAGGAATGACCTATACTACCCTTGAGGGCCGGCCATATTGAGGAATTATAGGAGTTTATGATTGTGATAATATATTATCTCCTATTAGATTGGAATAACATCTAGGGTTAGAGAATGACTCTAGGATTTTTCCTAGGTTAAAACTTTCCTATAAATACCATGCACCTTGAAGCATAATTCACTCAACAGCCACACACCATTCATTTCTCAACACACCACACAGCTACACAACCATTCTACCATTCTTTTAAACGGAAATGAGGTTATAGTTTTAGGTTTTAATTTTTATTTTTGAGGGTTTCTACATAGAAGAATTTGGCTACACTAGTTCTTAATTAAAGGGGATTTTTGGCCAGCACTTGTGGAGGACTTCAACCTTGCTGTTGTGGCATATTTTGGAGAAGCAAGAGTAGGAGGATTGGAGACCAAATTTAGCAACCATCAACTATTGGATTTGTTTCTCTATTCTTAGTTTTCTTTAGAATATTTTATAGTTATTCTTAAATATTAAGAATCTTCCTCAAAATAAAAAAGATATCAATATAATAACTGAAGATAGACGGTCTACAAACTAAAATGACGGAAGTGAGAAAATGAACCAAGAGTTTGCACAGTGTGTTTGAGTTCAGGAGTGTCATGACATCCCAGATGATCCCTAAAGCCTTCCATTTTGAAAACAAATGGGTATCACGGCAGATCTCGAGAAGAAACAAAGGCCTCAAAGACTATCTCGGTAGAATCAATGATATGCAATTTTTTTTAAATAAAGCCCACATGAAAATAAAGAAACAGTGATGTGCAATTTTTTTTCAATAAGCCTGAAAAGTGCAACTCTTATTTGGTTCGATAGCCTAGAGATAGAATTAATCAACTTCTTCGAGGAGCTAGTTAATCAATTCAAAACTCAATATGCATCCATCCTCAAAATTAAAAAAGTTTTATAACCATCTGTTCACAATATTACAAGGTAAATCAAAAATCATAAAAGCTTACACTCAATGTTGTAAGAGGGAGATAATAGAAATTTCAAACTGCAATGATTCAATTGCGGTATAAGCTTTTTTAGTTGGTCTTAATAGAGTGAATCCCCTGTATGACTCCTTAACAAACATGGAGCCTGAAACTATGATCGATACAATGTCTCGGACAGTGAAGTATGTCAAACTTAAATAGGATCAAAGACTCGAAAAAAGGGAAAAATCTAGAAGTCTCAAGAAAACCAAGATGGTAATAGTGGTAACCGAACCTCAAATCTCCCTAAAGTCAAGACTTGAACTAGCTAGTTCAGCTCGGCCTCAGCCTTAAAGAACAGACTCTATCAATGATCCATTCAAGTTTTACTTCTTGAGTTTAACACTTGAAAGGATGGTAAAATATTTTGAGAATAAAGATTATGTTAGATGGCCAAAAAGATGGTCTCGGATCCTTGAAGCTGCACTAGCAGAAAGTTTTGTGCTTTTTTTCATAACGGTTTTGGGCATCTTACTACAAAATGTCTCTAATTAAGATGTGAGATAGAACCGCTAATCAAGAATGGATACTTGAAAGAGTTCATCCCTTCCAAGAAGTTCTGAAAAAGAGGAGATCAAAGGGAACCACCTAGGATAAAGTTTGAAGGAAGAAAAAAGTAGGATGGAAAAATATCGATCATCCATGGAGGATTTTCCAGCAGAGGAGATACTATGGCAACCCAGATGGGTCATCAACAAAGGTCATAGATTGTTATTTCAGATCCCAAATATTGTCTTTATAAAAGAATATGCTAAAGGACTCCATTTTTCCCACGATGATGCCCTGGTAATTCAACTCAGAATAGCAAACAAGATGGTAAAGAGAATCCTTATTGATAACAAAATCTCAGTTGTCTTGATCTTCAAGATAGCCCTAAAAAGCATGAAATAGGATTTATACATCATTCAGAAGGTTGGAACAATGAACTTATTTGGATTTAATGGAGAAACTAGCGGTGCTAGTGGAAAAGTCACTATCCAATCAAAACTCATTAAGTAACGATTTGTTCAAAGATGATGGTTACAGATGCAGACTCAGCATAAAATGTGATATTCACAAGGACATGGTTACATGAGATGAAATTTGTTCCCTTTTCGTATCATCAGATGATCAAATTCTCTGTATGCAAATAGGTTGGGAAAATTAGGAGCAGTTAGTTTACGCTCATTCCTATTTTGTCTTAGTCGTGAAAGGAAAAAATTATGAAGATAAATAGAATTTACTGAAGCCTGGCATCTTAACGGTGGAAATGGAAAAAGATGTCGATGAAGAAGTAGATGTGGTGGTTCTCGATGAAGCAAGACCCATGCAAATTATTTGAATTGGAACCAAACTCACTGCTGAAACAATGAAAAACATCATCGCATTTCTCAAAGAAAGAAAGTATTGCTTTACATGGTACATTTCCAACATGTTAGGCATAGACACAGAGGTAATCACTCACAAACTCAATGTGGATCCTAAATTCAAACCTGTTAAGCAGAAAATAAGAAAAAATTTCCTTAAAAGAAAAAAGTCATCACCAATGAAGTTAATAGACTTCAAAACAGCAGTCTAATCATAGAAGTCCATTATCCAGAGTGGTTAGCCAATGTCTTGGTATTAAAAAACAAGAATAAGAAACCATGAGTGTGCATTGACTTCATAGACCTAAACAAGGCATGCCCAAAAGATAGCTTTCCATCTCTGATGATCGACATCTTGGTTAATGCAACAGCAGAACATGAGATGATAAGCATCTTGAATGTCTGGGTACAATCAAATTCTCATGCACCTAGGTTACCAGGAAAAAACTTTTTTCTTGACAGAAAAAGGGACTTATTCTTACAAGGTTATGACATTTTGACTTAAATATGCAGAGGCCACCAACCAACGACCTATCAACAAGATGTTCAAAGGACAACTTAGCAAAATCATGGAGGTGTATATTCATTATACGCTCATAAATTCTTTCAAGCCAAGGATTATCTGGAACATCTGAGTCATAATTTCGACATGATTGGAAGGTACATGATGAAATTAAACCCGAATAAATGTAGATTTGGAGTTTCCACAAGAATTGTTTTTGGACATTTGGTCACCCAGTGAGGAATAGAAGCTAACCCAAGTAAAGTCAAAGCTCTAGCTGATATACCCTCATCTTGGACTAAGAAAAAAGTCATGAAGCTTAATAGCAGGGCTCCAGCTTTATGTCGATTCATTTCAAAATCTTCAGATCAATGTTACAAATTCTTCAACACTCTAACATGGTGTAAAGATTTTCAGCTATCTGGAGATTGAGAGTCAGCTTTTTGGGAACCCAAAACTCATCTCGGAGCACCATTTCTCCTTATCAAGTTGAAACCAGGAGATGTCTTGCAATTGTATCTAGCAATATCCAAAAAATTAATCTATTATGTTAACAAAATTTTGCGAGATGCTAAAACCAAGTACGCCAATCTAGAAAAGTTAATATTGGCCCTCATTATGACCGTGACAAAATTAAGCCATACTTCTAATGTCATACGGTTGAAGTGGTAATGGCATAACCATTATGTTCAGTACTATGTAAGCTTGACTTAGCTGAAAGAATGAAAGCATGGACAGCTGCAATTGGAGGCTATGATGTTCATTACATTCTAAGAACAGCAATGAAATCTCAAGTTCTAGCTAATTTTATAGCAGAATTTGCAGTCTTGGAGCAATAGGATTCAAAGCAAGAAAAATCAAGCTCCATCGATTCATGGAATCTATACATAGATTGCTCATCCAATGGAAAAGAATTGGGAACACGAATCTTATTGAAAAGTCCAAACAAAGAATGGAGCGAGCAATCCCTCCTATTCAACTTCAAACCCTAAAACAATGAAGCAAAGTATGAAGCTTTAATTGCAGGACTCAAATTGGGAATAAAATTCAAAGCCAAAATAATTATAGTATATAGCGATTCAGCACTAATCATGAACAAAGTCAATGGAAGCTTCACAGCAACAAAACCAATAATGGCAACGTTCCTGGACAAAGTAAAGCAATTGGTAAAAAAATTCAAAATGATCAGGTTATAGAACCTCCTGAGAGAGCAAAATTGCCATGTCAATGCTTTAGCAAATATAGCCTCTTTAATCAAAACTAGCTAGAAGATAACTATCGCAATTGCATTTCTATCTAAGAGAAGCATTACCAATGAAAAACACATCTCATTAGCAGAACAGGAGGAAGATGGCTAAATTAAGCCAATCTTACAATACACCATTGATGGGACATTACCAACAGACAAGTCAAAAGCTCAGAGCTCAGAATGAGAGCAGAAGGATATTGTATGCTAGATGGAAATTTATATTGGAGATCTTATTAAAGGCCTCTATTGAGGTGTCTCTTATCCACAGCAGCTATCAAATTCCTAGCAGAAATTCACTAAGGACACTGTTGAAACTATTCCAACAGAAAGGAAATGGCTCGTCATATGATGTTACATGGCTATTATTGGAAAAACCTAGTTAAAAACTCAGAGAAGTATGCAAAAGGATGCGACAAATGTCAAAAGTTTGCCCAATAGATCATGCCCCTGCAAAAGAGCTCTCTTACGTGTCAAGTCATTGGCCTCTCATATAGTGGGGTCTTGACATAGTAGGATTGTTACCTTAAGCACCAAGACAAAATAGATTGATTCTTACAACAATGGACTACTTCACAAAAGGATGGAAGCAGAGTCATATGCTGCTATCAAATACTCAAATCATGTCTAGTTTGTGTGGAAATTTATCATCTATTGATTCGACCAACCACGAGTTCTCATATCAAACAAATAATCCCAATTTATTAGCAACAAATTTACAAATTTTTCCAAGAATGGGAAATCAGCCTGAAGTATACGTCACTAAGGCTCCTTAAGGAAATAGACATCTTGAAGTGGCCATTAAAATAATCCTCAACACAATGATGAAAAGCCTTGAGAAATCAAAGAGAAAATGGCCCAAAGAACTCCCTGGATTTTTATGGGCCTATAAGACAATAGTCTGAGCCCCACTAAATCAACCATTTTTTCTCTAGTTTACAGAGTCGAAGCAGTACTCCTAGCATAAATATCATAGAAGACTATAAAAAAAAATAGACAATTTAATTAGTTAAATGACCAGATAATGAAGCAATCACTCAATGAAATAGAATAAGCTTGAGAAACTGCATCAATCTGACTTGACTAATACCAACATTGGCAGCACAAAATTACAACAAATTAGTGAAACTAAGGAAATTCAAAGTTGGGGATTATGTGTTGAAAAAATTCTTCCAAATCACTCAAGAATTTAATGCAAGAAAACTTGGACTGAATAGGGAAGGATCTTACCAAATCAAAGTCGTAGTTCATCAACGAACCTATAAGCTACAAGATATGGAAAGAATAGGTAAAAATAGGCAACCTTGGATAGGCAAGAGTCAGCTGCACATGTTTCCTAACATCTGCCCATCCAAGGCATGTTAGTCTACACTAAAATGGAGACTAACTACATGAAATCATTGTCAATGGTACAAAACGAACACCACAAGCACCGCCCCTATCCCAACATTTGTAAATGAATAACAAAGGCAACAAAGATATCAGTGATGATGATTTCATAGATTGTAGACTTCTAAGAAACAAAGCAAGCTAAACATCAAGAAGAAGTATCCTTCAAAAGAAAAAGCAAGGAGTTATTTACGCAAAACTCTTCTAACCTCTGCTATTTATAAAGAAAGGAACAGCCCAGACCAAATCTTATGAAAATGATCAAACGACTGAGATCTTTAGACTCTTCGATTTAAGTGACATATAATTATTACTATCTTTTTAAATATATCCAAATAGGTGAAAGTTAATAATTATCCATATCCTTTTGTTTCCCAAAGTATTATCTTCTTTATATGCAGGAATTTATCCCAATAAAATAGGAACCATGATTTCTTATTTATCTCCTTTAATATTGCAACCAATGACTGCAAATAACGACTCTAACTCGTAGCCTCAAATAATAAAACAAGAAATGCCTCAAAATATGATAAGTTATTTCTAGATTGGAAAAACGATATGCATAGTTGAATTAATTTAAATCGGCTACTTAGTAAAAATGACTAAGTGGTATTGGACTGTTAAGCTATGAACCGTGATTGCAACACGGGGCTCGTTTATATTATTTTGCTTTTCAACCATACATTTTAGCCTATAAGGTTGAGATGGTGAATAAAGCAACTTGGTTATGACCACACATAAACAAATGTATCAAAAGGACCGAGGCAAACAAAAAAATAATATTGTCCAATGCTGTCCAAATCACAGTGTTTAAAAAACCACCTCCCTATTTTCCAAATTAAGACAAGCTTTCAAATAATAAATAGGGGGAATCAAGATATATACAAGCATTCAAAACAAATCGAATTTATCAAAAACTACAAAAACATGATTCCAAATTCAAAACGACGGATTTCATTCCATTCAAATTCGTGTCAACATAAATACAAAATAAAAGACTTACTTGGTCTTACCAGTTTTCTCAGCTCTATTTTGTCTTATAAGAGCCAAATTGAAAACTATCGTATCAACCCCTTTAAGATCCATTAGCCGAAAGTTCAACATTAACATAGGGACCCAAGTCTTCATCAGACTCAATATCAAAAAGGGAAATTTTCTCCTATTCTCCCAATGATACCTTTACATTCATGACAATCGATCTTTATACCCCAAGCTTCACCTCATTTATAGCCAAATCTAGAAAGCTTTATGGTCTTAGCAAAATTATTGGCTTGCAGTGCACCTCAACCACATTTTGAACTGTTTATTGAGTTGTATCAACTAGAAAGCCCTTTGAGCCTTCATGCTAAGCCCTCGTCTTGTTCAACTCAGTAAGAAGTGGAATTTCCCGCTTCTTGGCTTCAACAAAGGAATTCTTAAATTCCCAAATCGTCGAATCAAAATTTTGGCTTTTCTCACAAACCTCTGCATAGAGCTTTTTTATACATTTCATCTCTTTCTTCAGAATAAGGGCCTTGCGCTCTATTGCCTTGATTTTTCCGGAGGCAACATAAGCATTCTTAGCTAACTATGATAGTTAAAAATAGATCAGATTGATACATAATAACTTGCTAAAAAATAAAAGTATAACCTATTGTCATGCTTTAGTAAGCAGATTGAAAACACAGCACAGTTCCAGAGAGAGTAAGAATTTACTTCTCATCCATAGATAGGACCAAAGCACCAACAAGTTTCAGCGCAGCATCAACATTGTTATGAATACTGATCCCTTCTAGAAAAGTAATAATTATACCATTGGTTCTCTTTTTGCTAGTCAAATAATGTCTTTCAGTACTAGTCATTATCTTCCTCTTATTCAGAGAAGAAATTTCATTCGCAGACTCATTATTTTCTGAGCACCCCTACAACCATGCTATAGCTTTGAGTAGTTTTCTCAATTCCAACCACCTTGATGTCTATGCTTTCAGAAGAAATAGGTTGACTCTGCGGTGCTTTTTTAGAATTTAAGGCCAAATTCATTTTCTTTAGCCTCTTCCTCTCTAATATCTTCTTGAGCTCATCTTGGCTCAAGATGACAAGCTTCTTTTTGGAAGTCATCTCTGCAGCAAAAGAAACCTCTAAAAAGATTATCTCAGAACATCAAACAAAAATATAAGAATATGAAACCTTACCATTAGATGTTACCATAGGTCTATGAAGCCCAGACCGAATGAAGTTATCTTCAGTAAGAACTTCGTATAAGTCACAATGTTCTACCTTCAGTAACTCTTCGGTAGCAGTGTCCTAATTAGTGGTACAAGAGATGTGTTTGGTATTCAAACCATGATATGCAATAAAGAGGAAAAGCTATTAAAAAAGGCAAATTAATCAACTTCTGACTCCCCAATTCAGAATTTGATCTTACCAAAGTCAAAGTTTCAAAGTGATTTCACATGTGTTATATTTTCCCTAACAAACTCACCCCAGTCACCCGAAACAATAAAAAAAAAAAAAAAACCAAAATCCAAAAAAAAAAGGATTATAGCTTCTTCCACTTTTTGTCACAAGAAAAAATCCTAGAAAACAGCTTTTTATGCCCACAGCATTCAACACATATATGAAAAGTTCATATGTGTTTTATTTCATATGATACTACTTCAACAACACACAAGGTTCCAATTTAAAATTGTGAATGTTTTCAAAGATCTGAATGGCTAAGATAGTTTTCTAACAATTCGGCATGAGTTTCTTTAAGAGTGAAAGAAAAGCTCGAATAAAACATGGAAATGGATGATTGTGGCAGAATTTGAAAGGAAGTTAATAAAAACACACGCCACACTCCCGAGGAGAAATGACCACTCAGAGAGACTTGTTGTGCCAATCTCAAAAGTCTCAAGGAATTGGAACCTAGTGTAAAGGTGGTATAAAACCCTATAGCTTTTTATAGATGACTTATAATTAGAAGGGTTTTCCTTCCCACGACTCGCCTCTTCAATAGCAGCAGCTTTTCCCTCATCCTTAACTGCTAATGGTTCATCGTTTTTAGTATTGGAAGCCTCAGTAACTAAAGCTTCAAAACCAAAATGGACGCTAAGGCAGCAATAAGAGAAGCCTCATTCAAAGATGATGAAGTGATTCTCCTAATAACCTCAATTGGTGAATCATCACTAATAATAAATTCGGTATGATCAGTATCTCTATACATATCGAAGTGATCAGATTGAGACTCAAAAATACTAGAAGACATTTCAAGAAAGAAAAATTTGAATAGTTGGTGGGAAACAAAATTCTACGAAATTCAAAATAAAATTTGGATAAAAAATAAAGACTAACCAGTTCACTCTAGTGCACACGAAAAATTCCCTGATGATGTTTTAGGAATTTTCTAAGGATAGATCCACGAATTTGATTGTCAAATAGAAGAGACAAAAATGAGTTAACACTTACAATTAGAGAAAAAAAAACCACAGTTTTTTTTCCTCCTCCCATAAAGGTCAATGGACTCCTACTACCTCACATCTGCCTGCTATTTTACCAGCTCCGTATCCAACACAGCAAAGCACCTATAAAGGCAAGTGTTAGCTTTGTGAGAAAACAGGTCATTCGGCCAAGTATAGTCATCTCTTCAAAAACCATAGGTGTATCCTTTAAGTAAGGATCAGACTTATTCCTCTCGACTACGTATTACTCCCCAAGCCTATTATTCAAAATCAAAGCTCATCGAGCCATCTAACTCATCCGGGTATTCTTGGCCCTCCATCTCTCCTGCCTCCATGTGGCAAATGGACTCCGGTGCTTCTCACCATATAGCAAATGATTTTCAAAACTTGTTCTTCCATTCAGAACATGTTGGTACTAATGAAATTGTCGTTGGGAATGGTAATTCTCTTCCTATTAGTCATATTGGTTCCATTACATTACTCACTCTATCTAACTTTTTCTCTCTTTGTGATGTTTACTGTGTATATGAGTGGCCTCCAATCCCCACACCAATCTCAGTATTCTCTGCCAATAAAGCATCCCTTCATGACTGGCATGATCATCTTGGCCATCCCTCCTATTGTGTTCTACGTCAAATTTATAGGAAATAATGTGATAATGTCGTGCTGTTATATTAACATGTAGAATATTTATACAGAGGTTGCACTACAAGATATAATGACTTACCTATTCTAATACATTATTAACAGAAATAAATTATACTATTTCTATAAATATATACTCTCAATATGGAGAAATAGTATAAGGAATTATTTCCTTTCATGCCTATGCAAGATTGAGCTTCCATCATGGATGCCAGTCTTGGACCAATGTGAAAGAAATTGAGAGCATGCCAGGGGCTTGGTGAGTGAATCAACAAGCTGATCTGAGGTGTGCACATGGGAGATACACAACAAGTTTTCGGATACATAATCTCTGACAAAGAAAAAATCAATGGCAACATGCTTCATACAAAAGTGGAACACCGAGTTGGCACACACATATGTAGCACCTACATTGTCACAGAAGATCACTAAAGGAGATGTGCTCTGATGCCGAAGTTCATAGAGAAGATTTTGAACCCAAATGACTTCAGCAGTAGTGGCAGCAACAGCTCAGAATTCGGCTTCAATGGAGGATTGAACCATTGTCTTCTGATTTTTGGAGCTCTAGCTAATGGGAGTAGTACCAAGAAAACAATGTAAAATGAGGTGGAGGTGTAGTCATCAGAGTTGCATGCCCAGCTAGAATCGGCAAAAGCATGAAGTGGAGAAGAACGAGCCCGATTAATCAAGATATCGTACTGAGATATACCGTGGAGATTACACATCACCCGTTTAACAGTAGCCCAATGAGTGATAGTTGGGCAATGCATGAACTGGGAAAGGTAGTTAACAGCATATGAAATATTTGGATGGCTGAGAGAGATATAATGCATAGAGCCAGGAACTTGTCGTAAAGAGTAACATCAGTACCAGCGTTCTGTCCATCAGGGTGAGGCGGTGTAATGGTGAAAGTGAAGTAGACACTAGTTTTGTTGCATGCATGTTGGTCTTTATTAAGAGATCTTGAATGTACTTGTGTTGAGATAAGAATAACCCCTGAGAACATTGTGTAGCTTCAAGACCTAAGAAATAATAGAGATTGCCAAGATCTTTAAGACTAAATCGGCATGCAAGAATGGCAATGAATTGTTGCACAAAAGCGAGAATTGATCTAGTTACAATTATGTCATTGACATATACAAGCAGATAAAGCATGATACCCTTGCAGTTATAAATAAAAGATATGCATCAGAACTAGAGCTGAGGAATCCATTGTGAAGAAGAAATTTTCTGAGTTCATTATACCATGCACAGGAGCTTGTCGAATCCCATAGATCACTTTGTGAAGTTTGTAGACATGGTTAGAAAATTGAGAGTGAACAAACCTCGATGGTTGGTGCATGAAAACATCCCAATCTAAGGTACCCTGCAAAAAATCATTTTGGACATCGAGTTGGTGTAAAGGCCCACTGCCCACCATTAGAGACAACAATCGTAAGAATAATTCAAATTATAGCCGGTTTGACATCTGGGATAAATGTATCATGGAAGTCAATCCTCAAGCGTTGATGAAAGCCCTTAGCAACTAACCGAGCTTTATAACGGGCGATGGTATCATCAGGATTGTGCTTAAGCTGAAAAATCCACTTGCACCCAAGAATATTTTGTGTCGGATGAGATGGCACTAGAGTCCCTGTAGAGTTCTGAATGAGAGCATCATATTTTTCACTCATGGCCTTATGCCATTAAAGATGTTTCTTGACTTGAGTGTCACAAGTAGATTTGGTGAAGGCAAATGAGAAGCTAGATATAATTGTTTAGGTTTGGAAATATGGTTTTTGGAACGTGTAATCTTGGATTGACCATGAAAAGGCTTAGGAGAGAGAGCAAAATATTCAACTTGTGGAGAGAGTGTTTGAGAATCAGAGGGACATACTTGTGCATGGGACTCAGACGGGGCATCACTAGCACTCGACTCGAATTGAGGGACTTGGGAATGAAGTGGCGCAGATGGTGTTGAGTGGGGGTGGGAAGATAGTGAGTTAAGTGGTGAGTGTGGTGTAACTTGTATGGGATTCGAATAAGTGATAGGTGAGGGTGTGGTGAATATTGGAAGTAGGGAGACAAGAGGTAGTGGATGAGGTGCTGACTCATGTGAGCTGGGTTCATTGTCCTTGGTGGGTGGTGTGGAGTGCCAAATGGTCAGAAGATTTTGTAGAGTTTGAATTAACGTAGTTATGGAATTGTGGAAGGGATAACGATCTTCCACAAAAATGACATGGTGGGTTGTGTAGATGCGGTTGGACGTTAGATCAAGACAATGGTAGGCATTGTAATATGTGTATTAATTGACAAAGACACAAGGGAAAGACTAAGGTTCTAGTTTATGAGAGTTGTACGGACGGAGATGAGGATAACACGAACACCTAAACACCCTCAATTTGTCATAATTAAGAGAAATTTTAAATAAGTTGACAAAAGGTAATTGATTGTGGGCAGCCGGGGAGATCATGCGGTGGATGAGATAAATCTCTGTAGAAAAGGTTAAAGACCAATAGCGCAAAAGCATTGAGCTATGGTGGAGAAGGGTGTGACTTGTTTCAACAAGTCAACGTTTGTGTTCTGTCATACCAACTAATTGAGGAGTGTATGGTGAATATTCGAGATGTTGAATACCATGATGGGTCAAAGAATTATTGAGACCTTGGTATTCACCACCTCCATTAGAATAAATGGCCTTGATTTTGGTATGAAAAATATTTTCCACAATTCTTTTAAACTTGTCGAAAATAGAAATGACATCAGATTTGAGTTTGAGAGGAAAAAACCATGTGTACTTTGTAAAATAATCAACAAAGATAATATAATAATGAAATTTATCAAACGACTCAAGTGGTGTTGGTGCCCACACATCAGTATAAAGAACTTCAAGAGGTTGAGAACATGAAATAATGTTTAAGCCAAATGCTAATCGATGACTCTTGTTACATAAGCAAGAATTGCAAAATGAAAAACTAGAGAAATTTCCTGAAACTAGAAGTGAGTGATGTTGCACAATCTTGCGGAGAGTGGGGACAAAAGGATGGCCAAGGCAGTGATGCCAGGATTCAAAGGAAGATACAGTAGTGACAAGTGCAGTAGGTCAAAACTGAATAGAGTTGTTAGGACACTCATAGACATATCAATTATTTCAGCCTCAAACCAAGGATGCCCCCATCTTCATGTCCTTCACAAGAAAAAAAATCAAGAAAGAATTCAATGGAAGTTAGATTTTTTTTGCAAAATTAAGATACTGAAAGAAGAATTTTAGTGATAGAAAGTGCACAAAAAACATTGTTTAATTGAAAGGTTTTGTTGTTGGAGTGAATATGAGTGGAACCAATGTGGGATATAGGAACATTATTACCATTTCCGATCACAATATCATCTGGTCCACCATATTCTGAGTGTAAAGAGAGAGTTCAAAGATCAGAGGCAATGTGATGGGATATACCAGAGTCAACTACTTAGGAATCCACATTTGAATGTGAGTCTCTAGCAGTGAAGTGTGCTTGAGGAGGCGTGGATGGTGTAGGGCAAGATCGAAATACCTTAGCACTGTGATCCAATTTATCACATAGTTGACAAACCAGCCTATTGAAGGAAACAGTAGACGGAGACCACCACTGATTCACAGTAGAAGCAGATGTTGATTGATTGAAGGAGTCTGTGGGCCTTTGTGGTCCTTTGCGGTGTTGATAACCAGACCCTTGTGGTCCTCTACGAGATTGATGAAAGGAAGACTGAGGACGTACCTTTATAAAAAGTCCCATAGGTGGCGCCATTCCCTGTAGATCGGCCATAGTTGCTTTGCTGACTATATTGCGCTGTGATGGGAGATAATTTTTTGCTGTTGGAATTATGGTGCATGGATGTTTCTTGATCGAGAAGTTTTTCATGCAACTCCTCGAAGGAAACAGATGTATCCTGGGCATGAATAGCAACGCTAATTTCTTTAAATTCAAGGCCAATTCCATTGAGAACATGAACAATGAGTTCATCAGAATGTAAGGGGTGCCCGATTAGTGCAAGATCATCCGAGATATGTTTGATGGTCTGCATATAATCATCAATAGAAAGAGAATCTTTTTTTTTGTTTTCAAGAGAAAGTCTCAGAGGCTAAGCATACATATGATGGATTTGTTGGCATAAGTACATTCCAACTTCATCCAAGCCTCAACTAATGTTAGAGAACTTGTGACCAAGGAGGAGAAATTAGGAGAAACAAATCCTACAATAGTTTGATGGATAAAATTGTCTTGGCGTTTCCACAATTTCCAATCTGGAATAGGAGTTATGGTGTTCAAAGTAGAAGAAATGTGGATTCAGATGGTCAAGGGTTGCTACCATCGACGAATCAGAGAAGGAGGTTTCGAAATTGAGTTCTCCATGCAGAGTAATTGTCTTTGGTGAGTTCAAACGACATCTGGCTAGTGTTAATGACAATTAGAGTTTGAGACTGAGCAGAAGAGATGTTATACCTGGAGTAACAACAATGGGTGTCGAGTGATTGCTGGAATTATTGGTAGCAGAGGAGTGGTAAGCTGATGAGGTTTCGTCTGCCATGAGTAGTGCAAAAGAAGGAGAAAGAGACAAGAAAGAAAAAAAGAAAAACTTAAGGTTTTGTTGCTTGAGAGCAAGAAGGCTCTGATGCCATGTAAGAAATAATGTGATAATGTTGTGCTGTTATATTAACATGTAGAATATTTATACAAAGGTTGCACTACAAAATACAATGACTTACCTATTTTAATACATTATTAACAGAAATAAAATATTTTATTTCTACTAATATGTACTTTCAATATGGAGGAAATAATAGAAGGACTATGTCATCTGCTAAAACTTTTAATTGTTTAAGTTGTCAGTGTAATAAAATGTACAAACTTCCATTTGGCATTTCTTCATTGTCTAACACCCTGCCCTTAGAACTGACCAACTCAAATTCTCTTAGTTAATAATTTCAAATTTGATGTTTTGTTTGTGGATCACTTAATTAAGTATATTTGGTTGTTCCCTATCAAACATAAAAGTGATATAGAATTTATTAATTTCAAAAGCAGTTGTTGAAATTTTTTTTTAAAAACCCATAATTTCTTTCTTTTCTAATAATGGGGGTTAATTTCTTAAACTAAAAGATTTTTTTCTTCTGCTTTTTTTCCAAAATCATGGAATCACTCACTTTGTAACAACACCACATACTCCCAAACAAAATGGTTATGTAGAATGTCAACATCGCCACATATGAGAAACCAGTCTTACTCTTCTTTCTCAAGCAGACCTACCTTCCAAATTTTGGACCTTTTCCATTGAAACTGTGGTGTATCTGATAAATTGAATGCCCACTCCAACATTATACAATCTCTCACCTTTTGGAAAGCTTTTCAATGCACTCCAAAATATGAAAATTTAAAAAATTTGGTTGTCTTTGTTTTCCTTGGCTCAAACCATATGCTAAACATAAGTTAGAGTCACATTCTAAATCTTGTATCTTCATTGGTTATCCAAGAAATTGATAGGCATAAAATGTTAATGTTTTTATGCCACTTTTTATATTGAATTTAAGCTAGTTTATGACTAATTGTTGATGAAAAATACTTAATTACTGTATTTTTCTATTTTCAGTAAAAGAAAGACAAATGCTGGAATTACTATATTTATGCGCAACCTTTACTAAGAAAATCATATCTGGAGCCACACTTTGAGGTTTTGTATGATTCTAGTTGAAAATGATTCATTACTCACTAGGATTCAATGGTGAAAAGTTTCATTACAAATGGTTTGACCAATCGGTGCCAGTTTGATTTACAAAATCAATATTTCTAATATTTACACTGTCTCGGGAAAATGAGGATTTGAGTGTCTTCCTGATGTCCAAAATGTGCAATAAATATATTTATGGAAATCTAAGACACAGATCTAACTTTGGAAACAAAAATCACTGGATTATGAGTTCATTTGGTCACCCAAAATGTACTTGGAATTTGTCTGACGGTCATTGAAGATAAAAAAAAAGGAAAGTTTTATGCTTACTAGGACTACCAGTGTGATTGGACTGCCATGTCACTACATATCAGCCATGTGTTCGAATTTGCCACATCACATGACACTTGGAATGTCATATTATTCTAATTATTTTAATTGGAATAATATTTGGGATAAAAGGAAGGGAAATTAGAGGTTGATTATGATTCCAAATAAGATAAAGAAAGTATCTCTATCCCTAGTGTGAACATGAGACACAAATACACCCTTACTCTTGAAGTGGTAGACCATACTAGGGAAGTAGGAGTTGGTGATTGAGTTTACATATTATCTCCTATATTCTCTAGGTTTTAGAAGAGTTTTAGGGTTAAACCTCTCATAAACATTCCCTATAAATACCATGCATTGCTGAAGGGAAAACACACCATTCACCACCAGCCCTCACGACTAGACGTTATTCTCTCTTCCTCATGGCAGCAAAGCTTTTCTTTTAGGTTTTTGTTCAGTTTTTGTTAGTTAATTCATAGCAAAGTTATGCTACACAAAGCAAGGTACAAGGAGGTTCGTCCAAACCATTCAAGGAATCAAACTTGCTACCTTGATCATAGTTTGGAGAAGCCAAGGATTGAAATTTGAAGGATAAATTCCAGCAGCCATCAACTATTGGATTTGATTCTTTTTCTCTTTATTTTCTTGCTATTTAATCTATGTTATTTCTTTATTATTTGATGGATAATTTAGAAATCATGTGTAACTAATTTTTCTGTTAGGATTGTGATGTACCCCTATTACAAGTATTTAGTTTTTAATGCATATTTAGTTTGATTCATGTTTAAAGGTTAATATTTTATTGTAGTTCTTAATGCTTCCATGAAAAGGTCAATTGATTAAGTATTTATATTTGCTTAAAAATAAGGGATATAAGTATGGATGGGCAATAAAATACATGTTTATAGAAATATTACATGCCTTAGTGACAATTTTAACAAGATCATATTGGGTTTGCATTTCTTAAGGCTTAAATTTCCGTATTTAGATTAGAGATAATTAAATACGTTGTGCTTGCTAGATTAGAATGCATTGAGAAATCAACTTTTAGTCATTTGTGGTTAAATGGGGGTTAACCTATGAATCTATAATGCATTAGGACTAAATAGGAGTAATAGTGGTGAAGTCATAACCCTTATTCTTTAAAATCTGTGAAATTTTACTTGCTACCTTGCTTTTTTTTTTTTATTATTGCTTTCATTTTAATTCATGCATGGTTACACAACAACAATCTTTCATTCAAAAACAACTCTCTTTTACTTTTGTTAGTTTAATTTTACAATTGATTTAATTTCAATAATTAGAGACATTATTCCTCGTGGGATCGATATCGGTTTTCTTTTTATGAAATCCACTTTATTACTTGTTGATTCGTGCACTTGCTAGTTAATCTAAAATATACCACAACAAAAACCAAAGTGCATATAAATAAATGCTTTGACCCCACAACAGATAAAATATTTATCTCCAAACATGTAAAGTTTAATATCATAATCTAATCCTCTAACTTTCCCAGCCATATACTCTCCAATCCTCATCACCTTACTCCATTTAAAATCTCACCCACATTTTCAATACCCTCTACATCAACCATATGCTCAAAACCCATGACACCTACTTCACATGCATGCAATCCTAACTTTTATAATTCACCATATCATGCCACCATGACACCAAATTTTCCTTCACATGCTAGTAGTACTCAAAATCTTAGTACCTCAACAACCTGTGGCACCATGCTACTACCTACCCAACAATATGATGCCCCTCATAGCTCCCCTTTATACTTGGCACCAGCAGTACGGGTCAACCTCTTCTTATACATATTATCTTCCTTCACCTTCAACCAGTATGTCTCTTCTCAATCTTACCCGTAAACATTCCATTAAGACACGTTTAATGAAAATGATTTTTAAACAAAAAAAAAAACAATTCAATAAGTTCCTCCCGGTCTCCAAATAATCTCATTTCAATTATCAAAAACCTCGGATAGTGAACCAAGCGCTACAAGACTCTCAATGGAGACAAGCAATGTCATCAGAATTTGATGCTCTTTAAAAAAACGAAACATGGGATTTAGTTCCACCATGTTCCCGTCAAAATGTTATTGGGAGTAAATTAGTATATCAAAATAAAAGAAATTCAAATGGATCCATAAGTCGTTATAAAGCTATATTTGTTGCTAAAGGATTCAATAAATGCCCAAGAATTGACTATGTCAAGACATTTTGCCCTGTCGTCAAGCCAGCTACAATTCAGTTAGTTCTTAACATTACTTTAGCAAATGGATGGCCTCTAAAGTAGTTAGATGTTAACAATTCTATCATAAATGTATCCCTTCATGAAGAGGTTTATATGCATCAACCATAAAAATTGGTGGATGCCACCAACCCTTCCTATGTATGTCGACTCAAGAACGCTATCTATGTTCTTAAACAAGCACCACGAGCTTGTTACAATGAACTAAAGACTTTTCTTCTTTAGTATAGATTTCAAAATTCCCATGCAGACACTTCCTTATTTATCTTTCATAAGGATGATCTCACTATATTTTTTCTTGTCTATGTTGATGAAATCATGTATACTGGAAATAATGCTTGTCTCATCACTCACTTCGTTTAGTCCATATAATAAAAAATTTCTCTCAAGGACATGGGAAACCTACACTACTTCCTCAAAGTAGAGGTTGTTCCATCAATTATTTGATTGTTTCTCTCTCAACAAAAATACATACTAGATATACTTGAGCGAACTAACATGCATGAGGCAAAAGACGTTTCAACTCCTATGGATGCCTTGACATCACTATTTCTAGATGATAGATCCAAACCTTTTGATGCCACGCAATATAGGAGATGAGCTTGCAATATATTTCATTCATAAGGCCAGACTTGCATTTGCATTCAATAAATTATCTCAATTTATGCATCGTCCATCTTAAAATCATTGGGGTGTAGTCAAACAAGTTCTTTGATCTCTAAAAGGTACTAGCTCTTATGTTTTTTTTTAAAGGCACTCTTCTATCTCTACATGCTTTCTCTGCTACAAACTGGGCTGGCAACAAGGATGATTAAACATCTATTCGGTATCCTGGTCATCTAAGAAGGAAATGTATGTGTTTCGCACCTTTACTGAGGCAGACTACCTAGCTGTTGCTAACACTGTTGCTGAATTTTTGAAAAATTGGTCAATTTGGCCTTAAGATCACTGACGTCCCAAGGCTAAAAACACCACTCTAGCAATAAGAGAATGCTTGCAAAGATTTAGACTATTTGAAAGGCTCTATGATTCACCAAAACTGATACTAAATTGCTACTTTCAAACCAAAGTTGAAGGTCATAAAACCAAAGGAAACTTTCTAGTCACAATCTTAGCATAAGACCGAGCTTGTGATTGGTTCTTCTCAGCCCAAGCATACCCCATGTTATCTTTCTTGTATGGCACCAAAGAGCCTTGAAGCATCGCCTAGAACTCTTATGGATAAGTTCTGACTAGCTATTGGAGTTATTGTGTTGATCAGGGTAGGTGATTTTATAACTGCAACTGGAACAAAAGCATGTTGCTGTGAGAGAGATGCATCATCAATATTCAACAGGGGTGCACTCAGTCTTGCATCAGCATGAAGAGTAACTGTAATAGTTGTAGCAATTGGTAACTTGCAAACAGACGTGAACGTAACTAATAATTCATATATCTTGAGCCTATTGTTGGTATGATGTATGCTTTATGTAGCACTAATCATAATCAAGCCTCCTTTTGGAGCCTCCTTAGAATCATCAGCCATGAAACCTCATTAAAAACTTGAAACAATCAGAAAATAATGCGATAATCAAAACCCTAGAAGAGCAACCGATCGACCTCTCCTACTAACAACAATAATAATAACTTTCATAATTTTCAAGAGGAAAAAAATACAAAAAAATTCTCAAATTCCCAACATCGATGTCTTAAAACCACGACCTTTCTAGTGTAGATGTGAGTGACACTAATAGTAGTGTGACTTTGAGAGAAAGATTAGAACATTCCAGTTGGGCTGACACCACCAAGACAAACCCACAAAGCGTCAAAAATTTATTAATAAAAGAAAAAATATAGTAAATGTTATAAACAGCTCCAAAAGGAGAAGAAACATCAAAAGAAAGAAACAAAACCAGCCTCATTAAAACCTGCATGCAAAAAATGGAGAAAACTGCAATCAAAATACATTAGCAACAAGAAAAATCAAAACAAATAATCAAAACAAATAATCTAAGAAACAAGAAAAATTATTTAGTCCTAATAAATTTGAATGATGAGCTACTAAACATGTAACAGGCAGAAAGGTACTCCAAAAATCAAAAGACCGAATCAAAGCTTCCTTAGAAAGAATATCCGCCACCTTATTTCCTTGAAAATGTGAGTGATCTGAAAATTGATAGAAGCAATAAAATGCCAAAAATTCAAAAATATAGCCCAGAATCTCCAAGAAACCACAGAAGCAGAAAAAGAAAACTAATTCACCTCAAAAGTAAAATCACATTCAAGTTAAATATGATCCCAACCAAACTGCTGGGCCTGTTCAATAGTGAATAAAGCAGTAGCAGAAGTTTCATTTCAAAAGCAAAAGCTTCACCTAAGAAAACTCAAAACACACTCTAACAAAACCATGACTTGTTCAAAAAATACCACCTCCACCTACTTGACCCGAAGAACCAACAGCAGCATCATCCATATTAACCATTAGCCCACCAGGGAGAGAAAGATGCCAATATACCATAATGATCTTTCGAGCTTTAGATGGCTGCGGTTTAACTCTAAAAGACCTAAGAATCTTCAAATCATCAATATATGTATAACTCCATTATGCAAAGAGTCTGCTTCAAAATTGAAGACCCAATAAAAAAAAAACAAAGGCAATAAGAACATTAGAATGAACCACATAGTTACGAATAAACCAAATCAAGTAATAAAATGATGTTGAAACAGCCTGTAACAAAATCCCATAGGGCAGCTGCATAAAGACACTATAGAAAAAGATGAGTGAAAATTTTGCCATGTTGCTTACAAATATGACAATGCAAAGCTAAAGCAAAGCCATGACAACTGAAGACTTCATCAATACAAATTTTCCCTAAAATAATCGCCAGCAAAGCTAGAGAAACATATTAAAAGGAACTCAAAGCGATCTCAGCCAAGTAGGAGAAGACAACGAACCTACCAAATAATTTTACATATCTTTACAAAATATTCTACCATGAGCCAAAAATTCCCATATCAAAGAGTTTTGATCCCATAAAGACATTTTAGATTGAAAAATTTGTCCTACAATCTCATGAAAAACATTAAAAAAGGCCAAAGGTAAAAGCCAGTTGTCGTGGTCATCCAAAAAACTTGACACCTTCAAACCTTGGTCCCATAAAAAATTATGAAGGTCTAAAAAAGAGGATAAAACCTACCCCAACTAGTTATCGGTCCAAAAACAAACTTGAGACTCTGCCCCAATAATCCACCTACAGTGAGGGTAAATAACCTACGGATATATCTAATGGCTGGCCATATTGAAGAACAAAGGTAAAATCAACTTTTAAATTTCCCTATAAACCTTTCACGTAGAAAATAAATCACAAAAAAAGCTTAGTCATCACCTTCCAAGATAGTTTACTAAGAAAAGCTTGATTAAAAAGAATTAAATTCTTAACACCAAGACTCCCATCCAAATGTGAATGACAATAAGCATCCTAAGCAACGGTAAAACTCTAGAACCAATGCAAATGAAATTACGTAAAGCCTTTTTCATCATTTTAAGCATAGCAATAGGCCATTTATAAATTGAAAAAGAATGAACAAATTGAGAAGTTATTAATGATTTCATAAGACAAACATGGCCTGCATAAGATAAAAATATGCAATTCCAAGCATCAAAATGACTTAAAATTCAATCAGCCAAAGAACGAAGATTATGAACTGAAGGTCGACCCTTAAACACCAGAACACCCAAATAAGTGAAAGGAAAACAACCAATTTTCATCCCAACCAATTGACAAATTTTCCTTCGCCTAACAGCAAGGAACAAACCTCTAAAAAATAAAAGGGGTTTATCCCAATTAACAATTTGACTAGCAACCAAACCATAAAAAGAAAACAAATCCGCAATCTTTTTATATTACTAGAAATACATTAACAAAAGAGCAGGATGTCATCAGCAAAAATGAGATTAGATGGAGCATTAACTGACCGAGTAGCCGCCACAGGAATCAACCCACCAATCTAGAAATAGACCTACAAAGAAAATCTTCTGCCAGACCAAATAATCAAGGAGAAGGAAGATTCCCTTGACGAACTCCATGAGAGCAAGAAAAATAACCAACCTGATATCCATTCAACATAATAGAAACTCAAGCAAAACACAAAATATTAGAAATCCAATTACAAAAAGGTATAGGAAATACCAAAATATTCAACACCATTAACAAGAACCTCCAATTCATAATATCAAAAGCTTCTTGATATCAATCTTCAAAGCAACATGACAGCCAAATGATTTCTTATCCAAAAGGATAAAACATTCAGACGCTGAAACAATACAATCGCTAATATTTCTGCTTTAATAAACCTAAACTGTTGAGAAGAGATAATATAGGCAACAATCCCAGCCAGAAGATCAATACCAAATGCATAAAACCAGTTTTGAAAAATACTAAGCAGCATCCACAATGTCAGAAGAAATAAAATCCAAGCAAGCATGAAAATATTTACCCATAAAACCATCCGGACCAGGCACGATGTCAGGATTAGCAAAAACCACTGAACATATTTCTTTTTCCAAAGGCATATTTACAAGAACTAACCTCATTTTCAATAGAATTAACAAGAAAAAGAATAACCCCATCAAAAACAGACTCATCCAAAGAAGACGACAAAAAGTTATCATAAACAAATCCTGGTAAAAATTAATAACCTCATTTTAATAGTCCCCTTATCCGTGACCACCACACCATCCACAAACAAAATAGAGAAGCCTATTAACCTTACGAGCTTTTAAAAAATTATGAAAAAAAGATGTATTTTTGTAAGCAATTTAAAGTGACACTTTTCTTTTTTAAGCAACTCCTGCCGCTCTAAAAGACAATCCATAAGTGATTGAGCATCCAATTCCTTCTGAAGGCGGTCCTCACTAAAACCATTAATCGCCATATCATCTTGAATGTCTTTAACTTATTAGAGGCCTTGGAAACTTGCAAATTAACATCATCAAAAATATGTTTATTCAAAACTCGTAAACAAGCCTTAATTAACCGCTTTCAATTTACCCATAAGCTTCATAATAGGATCACCCATAACTTGAGACTGCCAAATCATTTTAATAGTATCCAAAAACTGATCATATGTAAGCCACATGGTTAAAAACCGAAAAGGCCTTGGACTCCAAAACAGAATTTTGAAAGAGCAATAAAAGAGGATAATGATCTAAATGGTAATGAGGCAAAGCAATGCAAGAAATTGAAGACCAAAAGTCTAAAGCATTCTAAGAACAAAAGGCAAGATCCAATTTGCTTTCAACAAACCCATTAGCACCATTATGAGCCCAAGTGAAAAAAGTACCTATGGAAATAAGAGATTGCAACTGAGCAACTTCAATAGCCATACAAAATTCTATGCAAGAAATACAAAATAGAAGAATAAGCATTAAGATCTCCTAGAACTATCCAATGAGAAGTAAAAGCCGAACTAAAATTAATTAAGGACTACAAATAGATTGCCGACCTATGTGAGCAACACTACCATTCACAAAAGTAATATGATGTAAAGAATTAAGATGGAAAAACTGAAGAATTATTTGATGATTGTCATAATCCAAAACATACACATTCTAAACCCTATTCGAAGCAGGCACTCATAATATGGGAAGAGACACAAATTTAACATTCAAAGAAACTAACCTCTAATGCAAAAAAAACCAGTAAGACTGCGGAATAACACTCCAATCCACTAAAGGTTCAGCAATACCAACCATAAATGGATTGTAAGAATTTATAAAAACACAAAGAATCTGATGAGTCTTAGGATTCCCCAAACCATGACAATTCCAAACCTAGAAACTCGAATTTGGCAACAGATCAACAACCATATCTATATTTCCTTTCATGAAATTCTCGCCATCTGTAGCTAAAACTTCGAAAGGATTCTTGAAATTACTTAAACCGAACCCATAAGCATCAGATTAACAATAGGAAAAACCTGTTTTGGAGAATAAACCAAAACTTCCTATGACTTTAGCTAACATCAGGTTGAGTAAAAGCTAGAGAAGTATCCTTGCAAACAATTTTATCCTTTGACACCTGTCCAACTGGAAGCTTTGCATTTCTAACTCCAAACATCTACAATTAGCAATGACATGTCTGACGCTATTGCATGAAGTACAAAAGGAAGGATTATTTTCATATTCAAGATAAACTATGACAACACTTTCCTTCTTATTAAGCATAATATATTCCGCCAGCCTCTTGACAAGATCAATGTCCAACAAAATTCTAGCAAAGTGATTGAGCTCACAAGAAAAAGTGGCTTGATCGAACTTAAAAGGGATTCCAACACAACAAGCCAAATATGCCTAAACAAAAGGATGCCATTAAACCCAGTTAAGATAAAAATAGACCCAGACTTGAGAATTTGTAAACTTATGTATATCCACATTGAAGTCAGGAGACCATTCATGTAAACGTAAAATTCATAGCTTCAATATAATATAACCAATTGACCAAATCCGATGCTTATCTTCTATAGAATAAAGAAGGACATGAAAGAAGCCTTTATCCAAAGAAATCATTATGCCTCATAAGAAGATCAATTCCCAATGCAACAAGTAGAAGAAGAACTATCCTCACTTGGAACACAAAAGTCTTGTTGAAAACAAGAGTAGATTCTCAATAATCAATAATCAAAGTTTTTTTTACAAGCTAGTAACCTCCCCTTTATATAGAGATTAGGGTTAGGTTAAGAATCAATCTAGACCATAAAATAATTAGGAAAGTAATTCTAAGGCTGAAAACTAACCCTAAATAAATATAATCCGAAAATAGAAATAATTACAAAACTGCCATTAAAATCCAGAAATAGCAATAATTACGAAACTGCCATTATAATCCGAAAATTGTTAAAATTATGAAACTGCCATTATAAGATGCTTATTTTTAAAACTACGTCGTTTCGTCTCCGCAACTCCTGAGCATCAATATCACCTTCATCCCTTGCTTGGACATCATGCTTAAGTCATCATCTTTTGCTCCAATGGTAGAATATTGCTCTATGATACCCGCATTATTCCCTTCCTCTTCAAAAAGATTCATCATTTGAATCCATATCGAAAGGAAAAATATCATAAATATTAAAAATAGTAGACTCATTGTACTCACCCTGAATGGCGATTTTGTATGCGTTGTCATTGACTCTTTCAAGCACTTGAAATGGTTAATTGCCTCTACCATCCAACTTAGACTTCCTAAGGTTGAAAAACATTTTCTTCCTTAAATATACCCAAACCCAATCTCCTGGTTTGAATATCCTCCACATGTCATCCCTTAAAACTTTCCCAAAGGGACTCAAAATTTTCACATCCTTATCATATTTAATAGTTCTAGGCACTCTACGCAATTTTGATTTCTCATCAAAGTCCTGCAACAAAGAGACAAAAACACTAGGCAAATTGAAGTTAAAGTTAGTTTCACAAAGCAAAACCTCTCGAAACCTCACTAACATTATTGTTTTCTTGCCTAAAAATGCACTATTGACTTCTCTCTCTTTTGCATTAAAACTCTTTTTCTTTTCACTCATCTCATTTTTTTTCTATTGCACTTTCCTCTTTACTTTTCTTACTAGTGCAATCACTCACCATTGGGCCTTTATTTATATTATTTTCACTTTTGGCCTCTTTACACTCAATTTTTTTATTTGTCTCACTTCCCAAATCCCCATGTGAACTTTTGGATAATTTCAATTGTTCAAAATACACCTCCATTGGAGATAAAAGTGCAAGTGTGACTTTCTTTTCATTATGCTCATGTCTCCTAGCCCTTGGTTCCTCCCTCCATGTGCGTCTCCTCAAGGAATGATTTGAGACTTCATCATCTTCAGAACCCGATGGCTCTATATCTTTAGTTCACAAACCATCTCTCCTTGGGTTATTTGTGGCGGTCATAAAGACTTCACTTACCTTATCATTTAGCTCATCCATCTTCATCTCTTTGTAATACTCCTCTACGGACCTAGACCCTTGTGTGAGTCTATGCAACTTTTGATGAAGCTCTCTGTAGAAATATGATGGTACAAACCTCTTCCTCATAATTCTCTTCATCTCATCCCAAGTTGAGACCTGATCTTCTCTATATCTCCTCCTCGACTGTATAACTTGCTCCCACCAAACTAGAGCATAGTCGATGAACTCCACTGTGGCTAGTTTAACCTTCTTCTCCTAAGAGTAATTGTGAGAATCAAATATTAACTCTACCTTCTTTTCCCATTCCAAGTATGCCTCAGCATCACTTCTTCCCTTGAATGACTGAATGTGCATCTTAATCGAACTTAGGTTGTCATCCCTTCCTCCTCTTGGCTCCTCTCTCCTAGGTCTTCTTCTTACAGTTTGGACTTCATACTCGTCTTCATCGGAAACAATTACTTCTTGTCTCCTGGGTCTTGCTCCTTCCCTTCTAGTAGTATTGGACATGGCCATGGTCATCTCTCTCATTTGCTCTATCATCTCATCCATCCTAGATTTCAATGTTTCTTCCATCCTAGAAGTCAATCTCTCTTGCATCCTTCTATACTCACCCTCCAAAGATTGTCATAAGAGCTTTGGATCTGGTGTTGCCACTTGCTCTTCTTCCGAAGTAGAAACTCAATTTCCGTCTCTTTTAGACATTCTTACACACTCCCTTACGTGTTTAATTCAAAAATGGTAAACCCTAATGTTTCACTCAAATTTAGCTTTTACCATCTATATGCTCACCACTCAAGCCTTTTACCATCAAGTCTTGTTCACCAAGTTGCACTTCAGAATCAATTATCTTAAACAAAAATATAAAACTAAAATAGCAAATTTCAAAATTAAAACCTAACAATAAAAGCAAGTTCAATTCTAGAGCAAAATTGGCACAAAAGAAAAGGGCAAAAGAGTAATGAAACAAATAATAATTACTCTATAAAATCAACACAATGAGAATAGGAAAGTATGAAAATAAGAAACTATGAGAATAAGAAAGTAAGAAAATAAGAAACTATGAGAATAGGAAACAAAGAAATTAGAAGAAAATATGAGAATAAGAAAGTAAGAAAATAAGAAACTATGAGAATAGGAAACAAAGAAATTAGAAAAGTAGGAAATAAGGACTAATAAAAATCAAAAATCAATTAGGAATAAGTAACGTTCCTAATATTCAAGCAACCAATCTCAATATTCCAACTTTCAATATATATATTTTTTTTCTTTTTCTTTTTTTTTTTCTTTTTTTTTTGTATATATAATCATATTCTTCTTCTTTTTTGTACGATTTTTTTTTTGGTTTCTTCTTTACAATTTTTTTTTTTACAATTTTTTTTTTTGTACTAAAACACCAAGAACAATGATGAACACGAAGAACTCAAGAACAAAAGAAAAAAAAAAGCGCAGAAAATAAAAAAGCTAATCAAAGACTCTAAAAAGAAAAACAAAGAACAAGATAAATAGGAATTTATCTTGGCCTTGCTCTGATACCAAATGATGCGAAACCCCATGCTTAAAGAAACTGTAATCCCAACACACAAGATGATATAGAACAAACCCTAGGTAAAAACCCGCCCTATAACACCTCTAGATAACAGTTGTATCTAGCAACATTAATTAGAAGGCAAAGAATGAAATTGAAATTTGCCACAAAGTAAATACCTTTGATAAGAAGATCAATTCCCAATGCAACAAGTAGAAGAAGAAATATCCTCACTTGGAACACAAAAGTCTTGTTGAAAACAAGAGTAGATTCTCAATAATCAATAATCAAAGTTTTTTTTACAAGCTAGTAACCTCCCCTTTATATAGAGATTAGGGTTAGGTTAAGAATTAATCTAGACCATAAAATAATTAGGAAAGTAATCCTAAGGCTGAAAACTAACCATAAATAAATATAATCCAAAAATAAAAATAATTCAAAACTGCCATTAAAATCCAGAAATAGCAATAATTACGAAACTGCCATTATAATTCAAAATTTGCTAAAATTATGAAACTGCCATTATAAGATGCTTATTTTTAAAACTACGTCGTTTCGTCTCTGCAACTCCTGAGCATCAATACCACCTTCATCCCTTGCTTGGACATCATGCTTAAGTCATCATCTTTTGCTCCAATGGTAGAATATTGTTCTATGATGCCCGCATCAGGTTAGCTTACAAGAAGATAATTCGGGGAATCCTAACTAGGTTAGCACCCCGCAAGAAAACCGCCCATAACCTTATAAATGTGATCTTGATCTTATGTTGAACATGTCACTGGTATGGCCTAGAAGCACTAGTACAGCCACAAGTGCCCTATTAAAAGCTCTAGAAGAAAGAACCACAATGGAAAATACCTTCCAAAGGAAAAAAAAAATACCAATTTGTACTTTTTTGAGCTCGACATATAATTTAAGCCTGGCCAATAATTCAAATTTTAGGGTTCGGGCCCAGCCTTATGGGTATCAAGATGGGGGCTTTGAGCTCGAGTATTAGGTTTGGGCTTTGGGTTTTATAGGCCCAAATTTGAAACCTAAAATTTGATTTTTTTGTTTGTTTATATTTGATTCAAATGTACTTCTTTTTCACTTAAAATATCTTTAATAATAAAATAAAAACAACTTATCTTATGATATATGCAAAATATAAAAATATGACAAACAATAAACAAATGCAATTTAAAATATAATAAATATTTCATAATAAATTAATAAAAAAATTATGATATTATATCGAGATGGACTTCGAGCTGAGTCTACACTAAAAATTTAAAAGCTTGAGCCTAACCTGAAAATAAATTGAGTAGGTTTGAGCTGAGGGTGAATTAGAACTGAATTTTTTTAGATGGGTTTAGCGTTAGACTTTATTATTTTTCTTTTACATCCCTGATGAAGCTAAATGGCCATTTGAAAGCTAAGGTTAATCATTTTAATGGGTAAAATATTAGTTTTTGGCTTTAATTTTTCATGTCTGTTATGTGTATGCTCCACTCCTTTAAGTGCAAATAAAGCGTGTATTTTCGCAGCGTTTGCTCCAATATTTAAGGCGTAAGCCATCAAGGCAGTAACAACACTGATTAGGAGAGAGAAAGATTGGTTATGGAGAGTTATTTTGGTAGTAATAAATATTTTTAAGGAAAAAATAAATGGTATTTGGATATGGATATGAGATATTTAACAGTTTTTAAAAAGATATATAAAAATGAACTTTTTGAAAGCTTTATCAAATATCAAAGAGCTTGATATGGGGAACAGTCCTCTTTATATACATAAAGCCATTCTTAGCAACAAAAAAAAAAGGCCATTGTTTATATTAACATATTTGATAAATAAAAATTTACAAACCATCCAAATATTTAAATGAGTCTAATCTAAGAAATTAGAATAAACTTCCTTGCAAGTTTGCAATCCAGTATTCGACTTTTTCCAAACCAGTTGATCATTGGCATAACCTAATTTTTTGGTGGAATCCGAAATTAAAAGAAAAGATTTCTCAAACTCCATAAGCAAATTCCAGGTCCCATCTATACCTATCAATAAATTTGTCAAGGGCCTCCCTAACATTTATCCTGCAAAAATGGTAAACTGGAATTCTTGCCAAATCCTATAACAATCTTTATAGATATCAACATGAATCTCTCTACTAACAGGCCAAGTAAAAGATGTAATATAAAAATTTCTATTCATTTTACCCTTAAACCTAGAACGAAGAAATTAAAAAACAACGTTATCCAAACCATCCAAGCTAATTTATTCAAAATAGCCTTGTTTAAAATAACCAAATTCTTAATGCCAAGACCCCTAAGCTTGAAAGCAATACAACATTTGTCCCAAGAAACAACCACAACCTTCATATTCACAATAAACTCAGTCCAAAGGAAATTCCTTATTGCTTTATGCATCAAATTTAGTAAATCCTTAGCCCGATGGTAAATCGTAAAAGAGTTAACAAACAATGAAGTAAAAATAGAGTTAACCAGAAAAGCTTTGCCTGAATAAGAGAGCAAACGACCCTTCCAAGTATATATGGGCCACCCAAATAGTTAAAAAGGAAGGCACTGAGCCTTATACCCATTGCCTAAATCAAGCTATTTTGCCGAGCCAGAGATATAGCATTACCAAAGAAAATAAAATATTTTTCATAGCTAACACATTGATTAGAAATAGACTTATAAATTCTAAAAAGCTCCATAATCTTGAAGACCCTATGCAAAAAAGTAAAATATTGTGAGCATAAAAGAAATGAGTATGGGCCATTAAATCCCTAGCTGCGTAGCCTGCATGCTTTGGTTGGATATCATATGAAGAAACTTTAGTCTCAATGAGCCTTCTTAAAAAATCCTCTCTAATGCAAAAGGGAACAGAAGAAAGGGAATTTCCCTGTGCAGCACCTCTAGAGCAAGAGAAAAAACCATAAGGAGAGCTACTAAGCAAAATGGAAACATGAGCTGAAGCGAGAATGGTTGAAACCCAATCCCTAAAAACTGGTGAAAAACCAAAGGAATCCAAGACTGCCAAAAGGGAAGGCCAACTTAAAGTGTCGAAAGCTTACTCAATAATAATCCTTAGCTCTACAATGCCTCTAAAACATTTTATGTCCATAAGGTTAACACAGATTGAAGCAGCACAAATACAATCTGAGATATGTCTACCCCGAATTAAACCAAATTGGGTATGAGAAACCAAACTGTTGGCAATAATTGCAAGTCTGTCAGCCAAGATTTTGGAAACAATTTTAAAATATAAAATTCCTAAAATAGTCAGTCTAAATTTATCAATGATTACCACATTCTTGGACTTTCATAATAAAACCATAAAATTACAATTATACCCGGTTGAAGAAACCTTGTTCGAAAGAAAAATTTTACAGCCTTAGAGACATAAGTACCAATTAATTGTTTCCCAACAACATTTATAAAACAATTGGGAAAGCCATCAAGACCCAGATCGTTTTTAGCATCCATACCAAACACAACATTCTTAATCTCCAAATCCCAAAGAACAGCACAAAGAGAAAAATTATTATCCTGGGTAACCGAATGAGGGACAATCTACTTGATCAAATTCACACCCAAAGGCTCCAAATCAGTAGCTGAAAATAAATATAGCAACGGAAAGTTTTCATGACTGAAACTAGTTTTTTCGTCGCAAAATACAATCAGTCACTAATTTGCAATCTTTCTATCACGAAGTGATTTACATTACTAAAATCATTTGAATTAACCACGAAAAAATTTGTTACAAATTCTAAATTATATTAGCCACGGTAGTTTTTCATAAATGTTATTTTATATTATTTACCGGCCTCATAGTAATTAGTTATGAAAGTTTCATTCATTTTAGTGACTAAAGTGCTGAAATAAAATTAAACATAATGCATCTACAACAAAATAACAAAACATAAACTTAATGTAAAGTTTGAATATTTAGTACTACTTATAATTAACCATCCCAAAACATGTGATTCACTTGACACAGTATATTATATATATTGAAGTTTCAGAATTAAGAATGCATCAAGACAAATCATACTCCATGTGCAACTTAACATGTTAGCACTTAATAGCTTCAAAAGAAACAAAATGTTAACTAACTGGCATCTCAAAAGTATTGTATCCCATACTACATACCACATTCACAAAGAGTCCAAGCTAAGGGAACCTGCAAATTAGTATATAGAAACAACCAACACAATTCTAACACATACATTATTGGAACAAGAAAATTAAATTTTATAACTACATATAAAATTAGTACATAGAAACAACCAACACATACGTTGTTTTCTTCCTAGCAACTGTTCATTTTCTGCGTCTCCCTACAATTAAAATTAAATTTTATATCTACATATATTTACATTATTTTGAAGGAATGTATACTGCAAAGACGAATATCAATTAATACCAAGTCATATCCTATTTACCAAAAGGAGAAAATAATATCAAATCCGAGCAAAGGACATCGTTCCTCCACAATGATTAATCCTTCTTGATGAAAGATTTCTTTTGTTGATTGCACTCCTTTTCTATTTTTACATTATTATAACATATGTAAAATTATTATAATTTTGTATATATGTCAATCCATAAATGCATATTTTAGTATGTTGGATATGTAATACAAAGAATAATGAATATACTTATGATAGGATAACATCCAGTTTTAGAGAATCTTTATGTCATAGTGTGTGAAATTAAGTTTCTGTCATAGTGTGTGCAATTAAGTTCTGTCAGGTTTATAACATATGTAAAACATCCATATCATATATAAAATGCAAGGTTCCCAATACTACAAGAGCTGATACATACCATCACATCTTGGATTTTCCTATATATGCAAGGTTCCCAATATTACAAGTTTTTGTCATAGGACTCATAATATATACTAGTCATATGTTTCTGTTATAGGACTAGTATATATTTGTGTACTAGTTAGATTTATATATAGACTTGTATGTTTATGTCATAGGACTAGTATACATTTTTTGTGCTAGTCTAAAACATCTATATATATATATATATACATATATACCCATATACTAATACTTATAACACTTTAATAAAATACTTTAAGTACGTGGCATTGTTATACCAGAAGCACGAGAGCTAATACCTCTAGATACTGGTTTCCATCCTATATACTTAAATTGAAAGTTTTAATGAAAATAAAATTTTATTGACTGAAAATAGAAGTTACAACTAGTTAACTTACATAAATTTAAAGCTTTGAAATAACTAAAATTGGGAATTGAAAATACAAGTGACTCTCAAAACTCTCCTAAAATTCTTGGAAAAATTTTCGATGATTGACTCTTCAGACTGAGATCTTATATAGATGAGTTTTGTTGACTGTAGCTTCACACGTAGTGACTGTAGCTTCACGCGTTTACTTTAACTTTGAGTAATTTTCTTTTTCGGTGAGTAATGATGGCCGAATCTTTTGCTTTTACTCCAGGTAAATCTCCTTTTACTTTTACTCTGTCGGGAATCTGCTTTCGATGAGTGACTGATGGAGCTTTTGTTAGGGAATCTGCTTTTACTCTGGGTGAATCCACTTTTACTTTTGTTCTATTGGGAATCTGCTTCGGTAAGTGATTGATGGAGAAAATTTAATCATCTCCAAGACCAAACGGGCTGAAATCATATGGGTCTTGACTGTCTTCATAATCGGCCCAATTGATCTTTTCTTTTTTCTTTTCTTTGACTGGTTGTGGAGATGAAGCTTCTGACTCTTCATCGGATTCTTTTAACTGGGCAGCTTGTTGAAGTAATTGTTCTGCCATTTGTAGTAGTTCCTTCTTGGTTTTTGACTAAGATGATGAGGGTGATTGAATTGTCTCTTTCTTGACTGGTTCATAGGGGAATTCGAGTAGAACTTGACTTGATATTCTATCTATATTGAACTTATCCCACCATTTAACTGAATTTATTCTCCGTACTAAATCGTCTTCGTGAGCATAAGACCATTTGAATATCCAGGGGATTTTGTATTTGGACATGAATACTAATGTTCCCATGAATTTTTCTTCTTGTTTGGGAGGCTGATATTTACTGAAAAAATATTTATAAATTTCTTGGAGCTTGACTGGAAAGTGAAGATGTTCCAAACCATGATCTGACCACCATTGAAAGAACCAGCTTAGAAAGTTTCCTTTGAATTTATGGTCCCAGTTGATGAACCATGAGTGACTAAATATATCATTCTAGTGAAGGAAAACATTTTCCTATGTGTCAATATAATCATAATAATTAAATGGTAACTTTTCTATGGTTTTGAATGTCGCGGGAGAATTGTCCCATTCATGTAGATTTAAAATTTTATGAATGATTAATTTATGATATAATAATTTTTTGCCTTGACCATAAATTAGGTTGATTTGGATTGACTTTGTTTTAATTAGAATATCCATATAAAATCGTAAAGTTTTACTTGAGTGACCTGGTATGTAATGAAAATTAAGTGGAAAAAATGCCTTAGCTAGCTGATTTGGATTTTTTATTTTCTCATGGACTTACTCAACATAAAATAAAAAATAACTTGCTATTGAATGATAAGGTGACTGGGATTGTCTTTGACTCATGGGTACAAACGGCTGACTTGGAGTTATTGCATATGGGTCATATGAGGTTACTAAAGCTGACTGATAGTTTGGTCTTGTGGGATCTATTGTGGTAAATAAATTAGAACTGGTAATTGGTTTGGGGGATTTTAATTTAACTAACTATTGTTTGATTGACTAGGAGTTGATGACTCCAACTTTGGTTGACTGGGGGTTGATGACCCGGGCTTACTGATTGATTTCCTTCTTTCTGTCATGTTTATCTTCATTTCCTTGTAGAAACTCTCGAGTTAGGAAATCGAGAATACTATTCAATATTAAAATTAAAAATACGTAGTATAGATTGCCATCTGGCAAAAATTTGTTTTGAAGCAATGTTTTTGACATCTTTTTCTAAAACATATTTTGCTAATTTACAATCAATTCTTAATAAAAAAAAATTGATTCAATAAATCATCTTGAAATTTTGAAATAAAATAATTGCTAAAATCTCTTTTTTAATAGTACTGTAATTATTTTGGGAAGATGTCCAAGTTCTCGAATGAAACCGAACAATTTGTTCAGGTGACTCTGGAGTGAGCTTTTGAAGAAGTATCTCTCCAAATCCAATTTTAGAAGCATCAGTTTGCACTATTTTGAATGAATTATCTGAGGGTATCCCTAAACAAGGTAATGATCTAACATAATTTTTAATTTCTTGAACTATGGAAGTGTGTTTTTCTGTCCAAGGTTCTAGATTATTTTTTAATCTATTAAATAGAGGTTTACATTTGGCTCTAAGATTTTCATACAACTCTGCTACGTAATTAAGGAATTCTAGAAATCTTTGTAATTGAGTTTTATATAATATTTGATCTGGGAATTTATCTGCAAATTGAATTGCTCTATCTATAGGTGTGATTTGACCTTGATAAATATTGAACCCTAAAAATCTTATCTTTGTCTGAAATAATTTTATCTTTGAAGCTCAAACTACTAATCCATTTTCTTTAATTATTTTAGCGAACTTATTTAAATGTTTCCAATGTTGTTCAATTGACTGAGAAAATATAAGAACATCATCTATGTAAACTAATGTAAATTGTCTGTATGGATTAAATATTTCATTCATTATTTTTTGAAATTCACTGGGTGCATTTTTTAATCCAAAAAGCATTACATTTCATTCGTAATGGCCAAATGGTGTTACAAAAGCTGTCTTGTATCTATCCTGGTTACTACTTTGTATTTGCCAAAATCCTGACTTCATGTCAAATTTTGAAAATATTGTAGCCTGAGCTATCCTTTTAATTAAATCTCTTTTATTAGGGATCGGGTATCTAATCCATTCTAGGACTTCATTGAGTAGTTTGTAATTGATTATTAATCTTGGAACTCCTCGTTCTAAGTCAGCTTTTTTCTTTACAGGACCAAGGTGATTTACTATTTTTAATGATTCCTTTACTAAGTAAATCAGAGATTTCTTTTTTACAAAAATTTAATGCTTCTTGATTCATTTGAATGGGCCTAGCTTTAGTTGGAATTTTCTTTTCATCAAAGTTTTTAATATAAGGTAAATTTACTATATGTCTTTTTCTGTGCCAAAAAGCATTTGGTAAATCTGAGCATATTTCTTTTATTTGTTTTTCTTCAAATTGTTTAATTTGTTGTTGTAAATTTTTGTTTATTAATTGCTCATCTATTTTTGTATATTTAATTTCTTGCTGTAAATAGTTTAAATGATTAACTTTTGAATTTATTAAATATATGTTTTTTGAAATTGAACTTTTTTTAGAATATTTATTTCATTCATTTCTGTTTTAGTAATAAATTCAAATATTACTTTTTCTCCCATTAGTTGACTAATTATACTGTCATTTTCTATAGTAAATGAATATAATAAGGTAATAAATGGCATTCCTATAATTACTTTGTCTGTCATATTTTTATTAAAACAAAAGATGTCTTGAAACATATATTGTTTTGACATACGTGTGTATTATTGATTTCATATTTTAATTGCATTTTACTACCATTTGCTTAAGCTAATCTTTCTTTTGATTTTTTAAAGTATTTAGATGGAATTATTCCTTCATGTATACAATTTAAATATGCTCCTGAATCTACAAAAGCATATGTAGTAAATTGGAAATCTTTTATTTTTATTTTAATATGCCATTTTCTATATTTTATATGTTGTATTCTTGACATGCAATTATTATGACTATTTGCTTCTTCTTCTTCATTGTCTTCTAAATTTATTTTGTTATCTATTAAGTTTGTGACTTGTTGTTCTAATGTTGTGGTTTGAATTTTTAATTCTTTAATTTCAGTTTTAAGATCTTAATTTCTTGATATAAGTCTTTTACTGTTAATTCTTTATGTTTATTTTTAAATAGATCTAGTGTTTCTGTTAATCCAATTTTGGTTGTATTTTTGCAACATTATCTTGTTTTTTGACTATCATTTCTTTGTTCCTTTTTAAGTATTTTATTCTGTCTTCAGGATTATCTATTTTACTTAATAATTCTAAAATGAGATCTTCATTTTCTTCTTTATTTAATACGTTTACAGTTTTACTTAGACAATAAGCATATTGGCAACCTATGTTAATATCTACATTATATGAAGATTTACTCATTCTGATTCATTATCACTCGATGTAATAACTATATCTGACTCTAATTCACTATCTGTGTTCTGTAGTTCTAAAGAATTGATTAATTTTTGATTTTCTTCATTCTCTATTTTTAACTAATTAATTATTGGTTTAACAATACATTTATTGGCATAATGACCATACTTATTACACATGTAGCATTTTACTTTATCTTTTGAATATTTTTCTTTATTTTTGTAGAATTTTTTAGGACTTTTGTCTTTATAAAATTTCCTATTACTATTATCATTTCTATTTTTATATTTGTAATTTCTCAAAGATTTTTCAAATTTTTCTTTTTTATTGGTTCTATTATGTCTCCTAGCAGGGGGTAAATCATCTATACCATATTGAGTATAGAATGTGCCTAATTCATATCTTGATTTACTTTTTTCTTTATGTATTTGTTTAGTTATTTTCATATCAATACACATTTTTAATCCTTCTTTTTTAATCAATGAAATTATATCTCCGTAGGTTAAAGAACTATAATTAATGTATCCTTGTTCATTACTAAGTATGTCCCTAATTTTATGAAAAAATAAGTTTGGTATCTTTCCAAAAGAGTTGGTTACTATCTTCTCTCATCATTATTTTTCTTGTAAATATTGTTGCATACCAATCAAAATCACTTAAGGTTGGGCATTTTAAATTTGTTAACTGATCATGTAATCTAGTAGATACATCAGTAGGTGTACCTATGAAATGTTTAATAATTGTATATAATAGTGTATTAACTCCATCTGGTACTCCTAAACCTAGTGTTTCATCAAATATAGGCATACCATCTTCATCTTTTTTAACTGCATAAATTATTGAGTTTTTTGATTCCTCAGTAAGGTGTTTTTCCCACCAAGAGTGTAAGACTCTAGTGAATCTTGAAACTATGAGTTCAACTATTTCATGTTGTTTTAAATCATAATTTTTTAAATAACAATTAGCAGTCATCGATATTTGATTTAACTTATTAAGTATTTCTTGTTCTGATAAATCATCAATATTCCATTCATAAAGCTTATCTGGAGATACTAAAAATTAGTTTTTACTAGAATTTTCTTGTATATCCAAAGGTAACGGTTTAGGTGTCCAATCTTTAGTTGGTTTTATATATTTCTTTTTAATTCTTTCTAAGTTTTGTTGTGATTTTTTAGATTCACTAGTAGTATTGGGGTTGTCGTGTATTACTGATAATGAAGATGTGGATTCTTGTTTTGTTTGTTGAATGAGTTCATCTATTTGTTTAATTTTTAGTGAAGGTTTGTTTTTTAATTCAGAAAATTTCATTAAAGGTGGTTGGTTTGTTTTAGTTGGTTTCTGAATGTTGAGTTTCTTTTACTTCTAAATTTTCTAATTGCTTTCCTATTGTAATTAAACTTTGGTTAGTATAGTTATTTTGTTCAATTTTTTTTTTATTTCTTTTGATTGTTCTTGTTTTTCATTATGAATTTTAAAGGGTGATGCTATTATTGGTGTATTTTGATGTGTTATGATTATTTCCTCTGGTGGAGGTGTAGCAGAAATAATTGTTGTTTTATCCGATTTGATCCATTTTTCTTTTGTTAAAGTAACTAAAGATTTTTCATAATGATTTTCTAAAAATTCAAAGAATGATATATCGGTTTGTAATTGAATCATTAATTGTTTCCAACTTTTCCAGATTTTATCTTTTTCAATTTTTTCATATTTCTGTCTATATTTTAATAATTTATTTTTATTAGATGATGACATCATTTCTATATCTAATTTTTTCCAGCTAAGTTTAAAGCTTTTATTAATCATGTTTAATCTTGGATCTATAAAATCAGATTCTGTAGGTGATGAGCTACCTTCATTTCTATAAACTGGCTGAGTTACTTGAGCCGTTGTTTGTACTAATTTTAATTTTAGTTTCTTAATTTCTTCCTCTAATTCTTTAATTTTTAATTTTTGCAATTCTTTTTCTAAATCTTGGTCTCTTTTGTTTGTATCTTCAGTTGATATAGACTCAATTCTAGGTGTGTGATTAAAGGATCTTCTGGATGTCGATGCAGATTGTTTATCAAATGATATTTTTACGGTTCCATCTAGATATTGTTGTATGAGATCATTGTTTTCTAATCTATTCTATACTAGTCTATTTGGTTGTTCATTTAGTAGAGTCCAATCTGAGGGAAGTGTTATATCAGTCCATTTTATGGATTTTGGTACTGTTATTTTTGTATTTTTACAATTACTCTAAATTAATAAAGTTTGTCCTTTACTAGTATTTTTCTTAGCCTGAAAGTTCATATTTGTACCTGATACTTTGTAATTTATCCTATATACTAAAGCTAAGATTTGTGTTCCTTCAAACATATCATATCCATGAGTTTTTATGTTTAATGTTAGGGATTTTAATATATGAGGATCTGTTAGGCTTACTGTAAAATCAGAATAACAATTAAAATGAATTGGTCCATTACAAAGGCTGGTTTCAACCATTCCTAAAATGCTATCATTGAACTGTATAAAATCTTGCATCTCTTATACATATGAGCATTGATGCATTTAATCCAAGTTTAGTTAATGGTTTTACTCCTATTTGTATGAATCCTATATGCAGGAAATTATATCCATCTTTTTTTATGTTTTTTAATCATGTTATTGTCAAATAATTGACAAGTTTCATGTTCTTTACTGATTGCATAGGTTTTCTCAATTGTTTTAACATGTGATTTGCTTTTAAATGATGCTAATGACCATGTTTGTTTATGATAAATTTCATTATGATTAACTGGGGGTATGGTCCATTTATGAAAATCTAAATCCTCATCATTATATTCACTATAACTATAGTATTCTTCATTTACTATTTCTGGAATTTCATTAAATTTACTTGAAGAAGTGCTAGTTCTACTAGTTCTAGAGCAAAAAGAGTCTGATCTAAATAATCTTCTCATGTTGCTATTCTAAATATTTATAAAACATTAATCTACTTACCTCTGAATATATTGATCCATAAACCCTTATCCTCTCACGCCCTTCCGCTCATGCCTAACCTGGACTTATTGTTTGGATGAAGGTCTTATTGTTTAGAGAAGTGATGAACAAAGCAAATGAAACAGAGTTAGATAGATAATGAATATGAATGAATAGAAATGAACTTGAATAACTTACACAGATCGAAAACACTTAAAGCTCTGATATAATTTCCTGCATATATATACCCATTATATATATGTATATATATTTAGTATATAGATACACTTGCAGCATTCTCCATTTCTAGTCTAAAACATATGAACATGTAAGGGAAAAGAAGGTTTGAGATGCTTAAAAATAAGAAGCCAGATATGCAAAAGATATTTGCAACCTCGCATCCTTTTAAGTACATCAAGCTATCTAGTAAATTTTACCAAAGCTAAAGGTAACATGTTCAGATTTTTCCACTGCTCTTCTTCAATAATACCTTACTCTGTAACTCTATAAAGATCAAAATAATTACCTGAACCACAAAGTTGTGCCTTTCACAATCCAGGAACATATTGATAGTGTAATTCGTCTTAGCCCTGAGCTTGTCCCTCGCAATAGAAAAACTGATTTGGTCCCTGGAAGTAAAACGATCAACTTCATTGAACCAAAGACAAGTAAAGAGGTTGATGATAGGAACATGCTCCCTACTAATTACACATCCTTCAGGAACATCTGCAAAGCCAACCATAAAACAGAAAACCCAATCAACACAAAATATATAATATATGGGGTCAAACCCTCCCTTCTGTAGAATTTAAACCCACCACTAGTAATGGGAAGTTTCTCCTCACTATATGGGGTCAAACCCTCCCTTCTGTAGAAATCAACTTGAAAGTCAATTGAGGCATTAGCATATTTTCCAGCAGCTTTATTTGCCTCGGCTTCTGTAACCACATCAAAATGTTTATAATGTCTAGAAATTGCAAAAGTTGCATTCTTCCTCCACAAGAACCTGAAATGGACATAAGCGTGTCCAAAGAGGGTTTGAGATGCTTAAAAATAGATATAGCAAAACAAAAAACAAAATAAAGCTAACATGAAAAGGCAGAGACCTCATCCATATACTGGGAACATATAAACCATTACTTATGCAATATCCATAATTTTGAATAGTACAACCTCTAACTAGTATCATAAAAGGACTCATTTTAATTAGAATGTCAAAATGACATGAAGTTTTACACAGGTGCAACATCTCTTTGGTCTTATTCAAACTAAAGAAGACAAAGGGCAAGCCATGAAGAAAAGGAAGCACAACATACCATTACCATGTATGGAAATGGTAGAGAAAAAAAAGGGCATGCATTTGAGAGTGTAATGCTATATAAGCAAAAGGTGATAAGGAGATGTGCCTTAAGATTCAAATACAATTTATCTTAAATATAGCTCTAGTAACCAAGTTTAGGTGGTCTAGTAACAAAGAGTATGAGATATCTCATCAACAGGAATGTTTCCAAATTGTTCACTCCTGACTTTCATGCATAAGGTTCTAAAGAACTATTTAAAATTTGAATTTTTTGAAGTGCGACTCATGAAATTTGCAAACTACGAGTCCAAACTCTACACTTATTATCATATTCTTAAGAAAAGATACTAAATAATTTAATCAATCATTCTATTTTTTTAACATTAACTTAAAAAAATGTAGACACTTAGTTTCTGTAGTGCTAACAAATGGGTCGAATTTCGTATTTTCATTTATTTCAATAACATACAACCCCCAAGAACTATCTCTAAAATGTGTGCTAGCAATTTTTTGTTAGTAGAAGAACTAAAAAAGAACTGCAGATTTTAGTCATTGAGAAGACATAATGACCATGTAGCAACACTGTGTGCGTTTAATTGTTTTTGTTTTTGTGGGCTCTGGACATTTTGAATTACTTGGGCTTCAGATTTCAAATATCAAATCGACTTTATACCCTCAGCATCAATGAACGAAAATTCAAGGCTTTCTTGAGAGTTCAAAACTGACCATCTATCACATCATCGTTGTTAAACACTAGAGGTCAAAAAAAATGTAATTCGATTTATACAATTGCTTATGAATGTGGCATGGACCCATAAGGTTTTAAGCTGTAAGAGTTCATTTCCAACGTATATCAGGTGAAAGGAGAAAAAAAATATGTATTCACTCATTGCTCATTCAGTTAAATTATTTAATTTATTCTTAAAAAAGACGATTAATCTTCTCTTTATAAAATTGTCCTGCAATGAGAAAGAACCAGAATAGTTATCCTTTAAAACTATGAATCAAAATGCTGAACTTATGGAAGAAAAAGTAGGGAGAAGTTGGCATATATGTTCAAATTATGTATGCCCGTATTTATACGTAGAAAATGTGAGAACATAAACTAGATACCTTTCAAGAATTTGATATGGATCCACAACAAGCTCAACTTTTCCGTCAACCCACAATGTAAAGCGAGCATTGGGAAACATCCTATGCATCAAAAGCTTTGGAATCTGTGACCAGAATAATTTCATTAGCATTAAAAAGTAAATCAAAAATTATATATATATATATAACGTGGCATCTTCGCACGTAAAGGATAAGATACTGAAATGCAAAATAACAAAATTGTAATCTTAATCCCTCTCATCATCAAACATCGGATAAAAGATAGGCTTTGAACTATAGTTCAATTTCCGCTTTTTATCCAGTGTATTAAACACTGCATTAATACGTTAAACACACACGCATAAAAAAGAACAAATAAATAAAAGAAAGAAAGAAAAGAATTGAGCATAGAAAAAGAAAAACCATGTCTTACCATTTCTCTTAGAAATCTCACCTATCCAATACTCATTTTTTCAAGCAGAATAATAAAATAAAAAATAAAATAAATCTTGTATTGTTCTAAGAAGAATATGTTAATTGCTAATGGAAAGTAACAAACATTTTTAAAGACAAAAAAAAATTAATAAAAGAATAATCCGCAGCTAAATTTCCATCGCATAGAGCTAGAACTCCCCATCTCAATCAATGTCCCCCCACCTAAAAGAAATCCCAAAATCTTGCAAAATTATGATATCAAACAATCTTAAAAACAATCACAATCCTCCATTTTTAACTACACTCAAGTCCAAAAGGTCTTCCATAGCCTCACTTTCTCAAAAAAATGCATATGCTTTTTAAGTGAATTTGTTTTTTCTCTTAATTTGTTTTTTCTTCTTCTTCTTCTTCTTCTTCTTCTTTTTCTATCTTTGTCCCTGTTTTTGTTTCTGAACTAATGTTAGGGGTGTACAAAAACTCAAAAACCTAACCCAATCCAACCCAGCTCAATGTAAAAACTGAGTATTCAGTTCGGGTACAGGTTGTAATTTCTCCAACCCGACATCATCAGATTGGATTCGGATTTGTTCATTAAAAACTTGATACAACCCAACCCTAGATCTATTAAAAATTAAATAAAAACTAATATTTTACCTTAATTTATTTTTAATTTGAAAGACATAATTTATTTTTATATTTAGTTGAACATAGATTTTTATAATATGAGATTTAATTTAAATTTATTTTTATTTTTAGTTAGACATGGATTGTTTTAGTTTTAGTCATAATTTATTTTTTATTTTTTGTTGGATATGGATTGTAATTTGTATTTTATAAAGGATTTTTTAAATTTATTTTTTTGCTTTGTAATAGTTCATGCAATTATTTTTTTTTTAAATTATTTTTTAAAAAATAAGGAGGAAATAAATACAATCATGATTAATATTTAATTTTTATAAAAAATTTAAATTTGAAAAAATGAGCAGATTAATCCAACTAACCTGGCCAACCCAACCCACACTTTATGGGTTGGATTTGATTGGACTCATCATCCTAGTTGGGTTGGGTCATGTCACAATATGAATAACCCAACCTCGAAAAATTGGGTTAAATTTTTTTACAACCCACCCATGTAGAGCCCTAATTCATTTAGATGGAAAGTAGATTAAAAGACTAATAGTGATACATTTTTTTTCATTAATTTTTTACTTGGGAGTTTTTGTCTCATTTCACCCTAACAATACAGAATTGTACTTTGGGCCTTCATAATTTGCTCCATGTGCCACATATGTGACAATTCTATTAGGGTCCGTTTGGTACGTAGGATCGGACTGGATCGGATATAGCTGGCAGGATTGGATCGGACTGGATAATGCTGAACTGGGTTTCTCAAATCCTGTCCTGTGTTTGGTGCAGGACCGGACTGGATCGGATATGCTATACTGTGTTTGGTACAGTCTTAGACTGGACTGGATAAAAATTTAATTTTTTCAATATATTTTGTATTTGTTTGATTATAGTATAAATTATAATTTTAATTATTAATTTAAATAAACATGATATATATAAAAAAAAAAAATATTTTTCAAATTATAAATTTAATAAAACATAATATTATGTCATTTAAGAAAATATCAAACATAATTTAATACAAATATGTCATAATTGTTCTCAATAACATAAACAACTACTAAAATTGAACACACAAAATACAGATTAACTTAATACACATGTGCTAGTATACTAATAACAACAACTCCAACTGTGCAACCGACAATTAAACCGATGCAAAACGAACATCGATTTATGCTTCGATAATTAGGTATAGGGTGATTAATCTCCCTTTCTACTGTATAACATTTATTATTATTTTTTTGTTTAATTGTCCTTTCAATGTGTGAAACATAAGCTATTTCTGCTTCATCTATTGAACGGTATGATTTGTAGGAGTTGCCTTTGAATCCATGAATTTGTTCTTGACATTCTGCCACTATGACCTATAATATTGTCTAAAACACTCAGTCGAGTTTCATGCCTAGTGAATGCTCGGTTCTTAAGTGTCTTTGTTTCCAAATGCTTTTGCATCCAAATATAGACCATCATTACATGCACCTTTATCAACATAATTTTTTCCAAATGCATCCTTTTTGCAATCAGGAAAAACAAATTTTTCTTTTGTTGCTCATCCATTTATATAACCCTAAAAAAAGAATTTGCACAAAAAATAAAAAGTCAACATAATAGTTTGTTGGTATTCATATACAAGTAATATTTTTTAATATACATATACAAGTAATATTTTTTAATGAAACAAATTTTTTAATTTTTGGTATTCATATAGAAAAATTGAAATTATCCCATTGAAATTATCCCAAGTGAAACAACTTTTAATCAAAATTAAGCATTGCTTTATTACAACCAGTCCACTAGTGATGATTATAGCTTTACAAAATACTAAATAATAAAGGCACAATAAAAGCAAATAAAAGTTAAGGATAAACTATTATAACAATATTCCAATCGGTAATATACAATCATTGATATCACATTCTCATGTCATAAAACAAATTACAAACTATTTACCAAAAAAAACAAAAAAACAAATTACAAACTGAGTGAGGTTGAGAATGCAGTCAATTGATGGATGTATATATCAGAAAAGAGGTTTCAATGATTTTATTACATTTTACATGGCTTTTCTTCCTTTATGCTCATCTCCCTAACAAATTTAACTTCATTTTTCTTCATTCTTATTTTAATTTTCTTTTTTAATTGTAAAAGACCATTGCAGCCAAGCATTGACAATAAAGATGATCACTATCCTAGAAGAATATCCAGTTGTATGCTTTTGGATATACTAAAGTTGTTTTTTTTTTCCTCCTTATTAGTGTTAAAAACCGACACACATAAGAGCAAATCCAAGATCTTTATCAAAATAAAAAAGGGCAAATCCAAGATGACCAGGAACAAAGAAACAAATTCACCCAAAAAGAACAAAGAACCAAAATATCCTATAAATTAGAGTTGGAAATAAAATAAAAAATGAATGGGAATTGGTAAGAACAACATGCATGCTAAAAACAAAATTGCTCTTTCTTATTCTTGAATCTAACTAAAAACAAAACTGCTGAAACCTGAGACCAGAAAAAACCTCAAACTCATTCTTAATACCAAAATAATAGTATTACTTATTACTAATAATTAACATTCAATAAATAAATCAATCAATCAAACAAGCGCAATCTGTGCCAACCCACGTGAGTTTGTCCATATTTTGCTGTCTGGAGGGTCACTAAGACAGCTCCTTGCAACATGATAGCCAAAACACACATAAAACAAAAACAAAAACAGAGGAAATAAACTAATGTTCCCAAAAGACAACAAATCACTAATTTTGAACATCCAACTTTGAAATCTTTCCACATGGTTCTGTTGCTTTTTGATAAAAATATATAAACAAAAATAAATATACAAACTCAAATCATCAATCTATTTCTTGGTTCAGCATTGATCTTCTATGAGAACCAAAAAAAATTTAAATACTTTTGAGAGATTGGGAAGGCAAAAATAAGTCCAGACTGAACTTACATTAATCTAAAAAAAAAAGATATGGAACATGACATACCTAAGAAAATGATCATCGTTCTTTTCGTTTCATTTCGTCTTTCTATTGGTTTGCATCATTATTATAGTTATATATATATATATATATATATAATCCACACTTCTCAAATATCACTAACACAAGAATAAATCCAATTAATGCATTAATTTTCCTTTTTACAGGGGAAAAAAAGAAAAAGCTGACCTCAACAAACCTAAATTCAAGAGTCAATTATATAAATATTTTCCTTTTTAATTTTTTTTTTCTTTTTTGTTCCCAGGTGTCTGTTGCAGTTAAAAAAAAAACCCTCACTCAGAAACCTCCTTCATCACAAATATGAATCCAGATCCCTGAGTGAAGGCTAAGTCACCGTATACAAATTCAAAAAATCTAAATCCATATGAATAAAATTCTTACCCCTGCCGATACAAAGAAAAAAAAATACACCAAAAAATACAAACAATCTGCCATTGTTCACCAAATACAAATCCATATCTGCGAGCAGTAGCCAACAAATGTCCAGCAAAATTTGGAGCAAAAATCCAACAAAAATTGACCAAAAATCCAGCTGAATTGGTTTCCACCTATTCAAAATGGGTAAAATTCTAACCTCAAGGACAAAAACAGGGGAGCAGCTTCCTTCGATCCGACGACTGGGTTCCTTCTAAACGCCTGGGAGCAGCTCGATCCGACGACTGGTTCCTTCGATCGACGACTGGCTTCCTTCGAAACGGCGGGGAGCAGGGTTCCTTCGTAGATCTGTTGAGGACGCGGCTGGAGAGGAGAGGAGCAGCAGAGGAGAGGCCAAGCACTGACAGGGGAGAAGAGGGAGCTTTGGTCTGGAGAGGGGGAGGCTAAGTCAAAGGACCGGAGAGGGAGATTTGCTGGAGATTTTGCTGGAGGACGCGGCTGGAGAGGATGTGGCTGGAGAGGGGACTCGTGTATCCGCTTGTAACCCGTGTATGGGAGTAGGTTTCGAGTCTTGAGCTAAGTCAAAGGACCGGATAAGGGAACCGGATACCATTATCCCAGTCCAACGCGTTCCCAAAAGGAAGATAAGGGAGAGACTGGATTTGAAACCCAGTCCGGTTCCCTTATCCGACCAAACAAACACGACCTTAAAGACGAATATCTTCTTCCCCCTTTTTTTATGAAAATAAACACTTCAGGTGCTTCTTAAGGCTGATGTTTTTCCAAATAAATGTTGCAGGATATAAAAAATATTAATAATACTCGATGTATTATTAAAATTTTATAAATAAGTTTTAAACACATTTTTATGGTGTGATACTAAATATTCACTACTTTTAATATGAAGCATTTTTTGCCAAAAATGCTAAGAAAAATAAGTACTGCAGAAAATAAGTGCTAATAAAAAAGCACTCCCAAACATGCGATTAATACAATCATGTGGTTTTTACCAAAAAAAAAAAAATACAATCATGTGGCAAACGTAACCAAATTTCTTTATAATTAACAAAATTTCTCCTTCATTTAATTTTTCTGCCTCTCTCTTCGTGTAGTTGAAGATGTAATTAAATAGTTATCATAATTTTCAAGGTTATGGTGTAGCAGTCTAAAATGTTATGTAGGGAATAAAAACTTATTTTCTATTAAAACATTTTCACGCTCATTGGATTGCATGCCATGTTTTCATGTTTTGTCCTAATTTAATTCCTAATAGAAGGAATAGAGTATTAATAATAGAAGGGTAGGGGTGGGACCCATTTATCACGGAGTTCAATACTAAATAAGTCCAGTGGCCTGGTAATGGACTAAAACTCTTTGGTCGTGTTTGTTTGGTCGGATAAGGGAACCGGACTGGGTTTC